>WHYT01016996.1:700410-740440 GCA_009806455.1 Tetrax tetrax
GAGGGGGAGGCCTGCAAGGCCCACAAGGCTCGCGCCTCCCCCTCTCTGCCCCCGCTCAGCTGGCTTCACATCTTCTCCTCCCTCCTTTTCCTGTTTTTCCCCTTCTTAAATACGTTATCGCAGAGGTGTTATCACAGAACATTCTGCTACCAATTGGCTTGGCCTTGGCCAGCAGCAGGTCCACCCTAGGCCCGTCCGAGTCCACTGAACAAAGGGGAGCGACTTCTAGCAGTTTCCTACAGAAGCTACCACCTTAAGCCCCCCCTTGCTAAACAAAACCAGAACACACTGTAATAATTGAATATAAAAATCTCTCACATACTGCTTGCTGGCACTTCTGAAGTATGGAGTACTTCCCAGATACATGCAGAGCTGACTGTCTTAGGTTGTCAGAATTGGAAATGAGTAGGATACAATTGATATTGCTCATTAAGTAGCTTATAGGTTATCAGGAACGGACTCTCAAACCTCATCCATTAGGGATGCAGAAGTCCAAGCTGCTTTGAAAATAAAATTAAAACCCAATTTGAAGAACGGTTGACCTGTAGTTTTTAAGATCTGCTTCACAGGAAAATGAGGGTGCCATACAATGGACCACTGAGGAGTGGTCCTTTCTGATGATAAAGAATTAAATCAAGCAGAGGATGACATTATATGGACAGTTTCAGCAGTCTTAGAATAGCTCCTTCATTTTAATGTACTTGCTTTTGGGTAAGGGTTCCCAGGGAGGACTCAAAAACCCAACCAGATCTTCAGCTGAGGAACTTGGTGGTCACAGTGGTTACATGAAGTTCAGTTTTTAAAATATGAGGTTTTGTAATAAAGGCAAATTTCAAATTATTCAAACTACAGAAACATTCATCGTACAGAAGCAGTGAGAGAATGAATGTGAGTCGCAACAAATCACATTCACCTAGAGCAGCTTCTGTTGAATTCACGGAAAGTTAAACAGCTAGGCACTTTCCTACCTGCTAGACAGGAGTTAGAAAAGAGAATGTTAGTTCATCTTCATGAAAAAGAAATAGGACTCTCTTACGTTTTCCTTATGGGATAGAATTTGAGTTTCTGAAAGGATTGTTTACTGACTCTGGGACAAGTATGCCAGAGGAGAACAATCAAATTAATTTATATGCAATTCACGTCAATTACTCCACCTCAAAAGCTACTCCAGATGGTATCCTAATGAACCCCATCCTTTTCTGAGCTGGAAAAGCCTGCTCTTCACGCGTCAATATTTCTTCCTTATACTTTGATGCTGGCCAAAGCAAACAAGACCCACCTGTCCACAGCGTTTCTGATCACACAGAGAGAAAAACAAGTTCCTAATAGATTTTATTGATGCAAGGCTTCAGATGCAGGTAGAAAAATACTGCATTAAAACAAGTGTGATCCAAACCTTATGGCTGATTTAAATAAGACTGGTCACAACTTTAGGGAAACTTTAGCTCTGAGTAAAATTTAACATACTTTATTATACATACTGAATTAAAGCAAGCAGACCTTGACCTAAAATAGAGTGACAGAATCTTAATAATCTTTTTTTTTTTTTAAAGAGAGCAGGACACTACAGCCATGTCCTTATACATGTATTTTAGTCATCATAACCTCAAGTTATCCATTAAACTGCATGGAACAGAGAGATGCAGTTAGAGATTGTGCAACTATTAGATCCAGTAATACAATACTAAATGTTTATGAACAACTCATGTTATCATAGGTAAATTACTGGCAGTATGGGACACCGTTCCTAGGTACACAGAATCAGTGCAGACACAGAAAGTGATAGGCAGAATGACCATGACTTGAGTTTGAGTTGAAGAGTACATATGATTCTAATTAACCAAGAACAAAATTATAACCCCACCTCATCCAGACAGTGTTTGTGATGTCATCATCCACCATCGGGGCAGGAAAGCTGAAAAAGAGAAATAACTTGCACAGGTCAATAGAGAGCAGCAATTATTGCAGGGCTTACCACAGCTAATACAGGAATGCTTCTCAGTGGCTTGCAATGGACTCTGAGATGTCATGGAGCCCAACAGAGAAATAATTCCAGTGTACCTTCTAAAAATTAACCTCTCAACACCGTAGACAAAGAGCACCTCCTACTGAAGCCACAGATTAGCATAACAGCCTTATCCAGTGTTGTCTACCGGTGGATCAGAAACAGCTAGAAATGATCAGTCTCAGTGAAACAGAAACTTAGCATATTGAGAACAATGCGTTGATTTCTCTTTCAGTTTAGAAAAGAATTAAGAATTAGCAGAAGCATTTGTAGCCTCCATCTGTGAAACTATTAAAAAGTTTCTTGTAGCTATTTGTTATTATAAAGTTATAATTGAAATACTGCATTGTCTGTTCAGATATTCTCATGGCAGCAGTGAATTTCCACCACAAGTATGTACAATATACGAAATGTGTTGTAGCTACATGATTGTAACTTTGCCTATCCATCTTCATTTGCTGCTTCTAATGTTAAAGTTACTTTTTACAAACTTGTAGTCTGGTAGCTGTGATGATGTCAGGATGCAAGAGCAGCAAGGAGTGTATGAAGCAGTAATAACTTTTAATGTTGTAAAAAATAGTCAATCTTTAGGAAAGCCCTTTGCAGAAAAGGAGAATAAGCACTTGCATACAGTTGGTTGCCCAGCTCATGCACTGCAAAACATAATAACATAAAATATATTTTTTAAAAATAGAGTACCTTAGAGATATTCCTCAAGGTCAAGGGATGACTTTTGTAACAGAAGTTTTTGAACATTTACTTCTAAATGAGTGTTAGGAGTATGAGACATATGTGAATGTATCAAAGTAATGTATGGACACATCGAGGTCATTTTTTATAGGATGGTTATTTTTCTATTCTGCAGCTCACCTTACTGTGTTTTCCAGCCATTTGACATTGCTTTCTGTACACTGAAAAAGGACCATTCAGTTATAGTTTTGGGGTTCTTTAAGGAAAAGACTTTTTTTTTCAGGCAAAACTTTCTTAGTAATTCATGTCAAATTTATGTGTGGTTTTGGAAAAATCTAAACCTCATTCTGCAACATTATCTTAGGCAAAATATAATAATGATAAGCAGTTTTAATGCCTTAGTGGCAACTCCATTAAGTGGAGCAAAGAGAGTACAGTGATCTTCAGGGCTATACCATTGCTAAATTACTTACAGACTCTTCAGGATACACTCCCCCATCCTTGTTAGAGATCTTTCTAAGTTTTCCATATAGCATTTATTACTGTGCTGGCCAAGAGCTGCTATCTAATACGTAAAGCTCTCCCTTTTCTTATTTTCGTTTTGTCTCCACTAAGAGCCATAAATCTTCCCTTAATGTGCTTTTCATTGAGGTCCAATAAAGTCAATTCAGGGCAGTGAGTTTGCTACACTACTGCTAAAATCAATGGTGATACATGAGTGTACATCTGCTGATTGTGCATCTGCAGAGATAGAGATGTTCTGGATTTGGTTGTGAATTCCAACAGTCATATTCTGTGGGGTTTTTTTTGATGCACCCTGCATGGAGGCTCTCACACCACTTGACTGGGTTTAAGGGGCTGGAATTCATCAACTCTGCCCCGGAGATTTTATCGAGACAGTGATCTATACAGCTCCCACCCTGGCAGAAGTTATGTGCACTGGCCCTGGAAAATCCACAGTATCTTGGTTTGTCACCAGCTGGCAAACTATACAAAAATTGATCAAAAGTGTACAAATCTTTTTTTTTCTTCCTACTCTCTACTTGGTTAGTAGCTGTCTTCTTCAGTTTTCTCAGAGATGTTCTTCGGCTGATTTGGCTGCAATAGCCAATCTAACCAAACTACAAAAGCATATTGTAATTCATTCATGGAAACTTATTGGTCAAAGGAAGAACAATGCTTGCCTAAGTAGAAATCAAATATATCTGACACTGAGATATAAAAGGGAAGTGCAAGCTGTAAAAACATGGCCATTAATGGACAGTGATGTACTTCCTGGTAGCTAGACTGAAAGACAGAAAGCTTTGGCAGATGTGGGTAAAAATACATGTGTAGTGCCTTTCATAACAGATGTCATTTAGCTATCCCTCAAGAGCATCAGATGCTGTACGTACAAGGACTAGAGCTGTTTAAAAAAAAAAAAGCTTGTTTGATCAATCATCATTACCTAGCAACAGGCTTAAGAATTTATTTTGTTGAAGAGTTTCTGAGCCCACTTTCAATGTTACACTAGGCATTTTAGATTGTTTATTCATGTTAACGTTAGCCTCTGTTTGCAGGGGTTCTTCCAAGTTCAGTGTTAGACTAAACAAAAAGGAAGCACAAAACCTCTCGCATTTGACGGTCATGCAACGCTTAATATGTGCAACACTCTTGTGTTTTGCCAAGGGACTATTACAATGCCAGTTGTTTTCTGCTGATACTTTTCCCAGATCATTGCTCTGCTGTCACTAAGGATGCTCCCCTCCTTGATTTGCCAAGGTTCATCATTATGTAATCTCTTGATATCTTACAAACATTTGCAATCACAGCACTTACATGAAGCTAGGAGTAATTTTTATCCTATAATGTAGATGAGGAGATGAAGTACAAAGAAACTGATGTTTGGCTAACTTGAGATGCCAGAATAATTCGTATTACAAAAAAACCCACCCTGTATATAGGCAAAACATGATTGTTGCTGGCTTCAGCTGCAAGTGCTGAGTACCTGTAAAAATCAAATCCTGGCATGCACCCAGAAAATGAGGAGCACAGGTTCAGTGAATGCTTCAAAACCTGTAGTATAAAATGATCCACCTAACATCGTGTGATAACAGATGCATATGAGGCATGTTAAGAAGGAAGGAAAGGAGGAAAGGGACCTGTACCAGTGGGTCCATTTAGGGCATTATCCATGTGGGCAGCTGGGGCAATCAGGCTTGCAAGGCACCGAAGGAAGAAGCAGCAACAATTGCAGATGAGAAGAAAATGGACTACAGAAGGAGGTAAAGGGGAGGGGGAGAAGAAAAGAGAGAGATATTTACTCTCTCTTCACCAACCTTCACCTGCATGAATAAGAACCTATGCAGGCTGGCAGAGGCACGTTTAAACAGCTAAACCTCCTGTTGCTGCCATCTGTTCCCTCTCAGTCTCACAGGTATTGTGCAGGAGATGCTAGCAAGCAGGAACTTGATAACAAACAATAAATCAAATTCAAACTGACTCCAGTGCACATTTACCTCCCCTTCAGTGATCCAAAAAGCATGTTGAAATTATATACAGCAGCTACTGGGAAGACAAATGAAGCTCTTTGCTGAAAAATCAGGGTGTCAGTGGATGTCTTCCTGAGAGTAGGCAACGGAGGGTGGGCGTGAAAGGGCCCAGCCTCTGACACTGGAAGTTTCTGCACTGGGTGGCTGTTCTTGTAGTGCCATGATACCAGAGATCTTCATGCACAGCACGGTTGCTTCCTGCAGCAGCAAACAACCAGGGAAGCAAAGGATGGCACCAGCAGGTCCCTGTAGTCTGTTGGACTCACAAATGGGCAATGAGAAATGATCAAGCTTGTTCAAAGCAGCATGTGCCTATTGTAGCCAAATCCAACGTTTACAAAAGGCGACACAGAGTAGTGTGTGAGAATAGAGGCTCTAGCAAATCATTTGCTGACACATAAGCCTTTATTGGCAATTTTAGGTTTCAGTGGCTTCCAGTAGAGTAGCCACAATTCCAGCTCAGAATGTGACATTTCGGGACTTTGATTTCACCAAAAGTTCTCCCTCTTATTCAGCCTCACATCCCCTGTGCCACCTTGCCAGGGCCATACTTTCCTGTCTACCAAGCCCACCCCAACCCTAAATCCCCAGAGAGAAGCTGCAGCCTGAGCCATGCGCAGGGCTCAGAGCAACTTCAGGGGAGCAGGAGATGGAGGGTACGGCTCTCCACCAGTGCAGCCCACCAGCCGATGCACACAAACTGACCCAAAGTGGGTCAGTACCCCTCCCTAGGGTTACTTCTTTCTGGAAGGTCTCTCCTTGGGTTCTGCAGCAATACTAAAACCCTGTTTGAAGATGCGAATGCCAGTCTGTGAGCTCTGTTTTAAAAAGCAACAAGTTGCAGTTTGGCCACAGTTGATTTGTAATTCAGCCATATTTAGGTATAGATCCTCAGATATGGTAAAAGAGATATAAATACGTAATCAATCCTCTTAAGTCTCTGCTACAAAGCATATAAACACCAGAGCATTGTAAATAAAAGACAAGCAGAATTTTTCATCAGCAGGAAACAATATCCTTTTAATCAGTCTTGTTCTCAGGTACTGTTCAATACTGTGTCTGGATTTTTTTTTAAATACCTGTTCTGGGATAGACAAATCAAATTTTCAAAGATAACCAAAATTGCTAAGGTTTGTCAATGTTACACAAAGTTGAGAGTGCAAGAAACATGGGGCTATCTTAAAACAGTTCAGTGCTGTTAGCTCTTTCTGTACTTTGACCATAATAAACATTTATCTGTATTTTGTATGCTTCTTTCCATGAGCCTGGCTTTAACTCAATTCAAGTGGATTCATCTTTGCATATGCTAGCAGCTTGTGTCAGAATAGATTTATTATCTGTTTATCTTTTCTGAATATTTAATATTTACGTCATCCTGTTGATGAGATTTTTCCAGCAGGCTGTAAACCAGAGTCAGACCAAGCGTGCAGCCGTCCGGCTGTGGGATTCATGTGGGATGAGTCATTATCGCTCTGTATCCGCAGGCTGCACCGGTTCGCGATGAGGAAATAACTCCTGAGCAGGTACCGTCTCCGTGTCTTGCAGTCTGAAATACGGTGAGCTGCTAATACGCTAGTCTGGGATATTATTTCATTTCAAAGATTGATCTTCTATGGTTAGTGCTGAAGATAATAGTTGCTATTCTGCACAGATCACTACGTTCTTTCTGTAGTGAACAGCAATAGCACCTACAGCAATGAGGTTTTGGTGGTGGCCGAAGGGATGATTAAAAAAGCCATTCATTCCCAACAGCTGAAAGAGAAGCATAGCTAGGGGGCAAAGCTCTTTTCAGGCACAGCTACAAATTGAGACTATGGCTCTTTACTTTCTGGGAAGGTATTCCAGGGCCATGAGCATGTGGAATGATGAAACTGAGATTGTACTTGCCTACTGCTCACTCCCTCCTTCCTCCGTATTCACCTTCGTATTGGAGGTAGTGTTCGGAGGCCACCAAATATCTACAAACCAGCCTAAATTCACTCCCGTGGAATTGGTAAGTGCACGGGAGCACTGGAGAGGCACAGCAGACCTGCCTGGCTGTGTGGGTGCCTCTGCTCCGCACCCACACTACAGCTTGTGGGATGCACCGGCCCAGCTGGGGAGAGCAGTGAGGGGCTTCTCCTGCCCTCCGGGGAGCCCTGCCACTGCCGGAGCTGCTTTTGCTACTGAGCGGAGACAACAGAATGCATTATGGCTATCAAATACATAGACCCTTCCCCACCATATACAGAGATACATTCTTGGCTTTGGATAGATGTATTTTGTTTTGCTGTAAAAATATTAATTTATTGGAATCTCTTATTTCCTCTGTGCATTTCAGAGATTTGCATTTATCCTGGTGTTTAGTTTTAAGTAGTGCTGATCCTAAGCGCTGCACTTTGAGAAAGAGAACAAATATAGCATTAGTCTGTATAAACAACTATTTTCACTTGGCAAGGAAAAGTTATAGTTTCCACTGAAAAGTAAGACCATGGGAAAAGATCTAGAGGTCAATTGTATCATCCATTCTTCTTTAAATTTGTCTGGTATAAATCTGGGCTAATTTCAGATCGTCTTCAGTGGAATTGCACCAGGTTTCCAGCAATAGTATTCAGATTAGTAGTTGGCACATCTTCTCATGTAACCTATATAATTAAATATTTATTTTGAACAATAGCTCATTGGGAATTTGTGCATTTTCCTCCAGATTTAAACATATGAACGGAAACTTCAGAAGACAATTTTTTTAAATACTGTGCTTTTTTTTCCCGAGGACTGCATAAATGGTGAGTAGAGATACATACTTTCAAAATTCCTCTCCAACCATGGGACCACCTCACAGAGACCCAGTTTTTAAAATGGACCATATGAAAATGAGAAAATTTCCTCTGTCTAATGGATACTGTGAAATTATATTTTTTGCCAAATGACCAAACTGGACCCATAGAAATGCCAGCTAAAACAATCACAGTAGAAGTCAATGCTGTCCTGCCTTTCATTGTTTTCCATGGTAACAGTTCTCATTCCCGAGCCCTGTTCTGTTCCTTCCCATTTCCAGTGTCCTTTTCGCAGCCTTGCCTAAGAAGGACAGAATCACTTTTAACACATTGTTCAAATGGGCTTGGTGTCTGGCAAAAGTGCTATTTCCATTCCCTTCTGTGCTGTTTTCCATTTTAATTATTTTGTGTTTTAAAAACAAATAAACAAGAAGTGTAGATGACCTAAGGTATGCTAGACAGTGTGACAACATCTCTTCTTCTTGATTTTCCAAAAATTTGAAAACTGATTATTGCAGAAATATAAATTTTGCAGAAAAGAAAGCCACAGCAACAAAATTTTACTTTGAATTTCGATGTATAACTGCTTTACTATAGTACAGACTCAAAAGACTGTTGAACACTGACTATTTATAAGTGCTCTGACGTGTCCCAAAAATAGAGCTCGATATATTTCTCTTTGATATTATAAACAGCAAGTTTGAGAATATTTTCATGATTCACATCAGCATTAAGAAAATGACTGTTTGAAGCATCTGCACCAACAGCAGGCAAGCTTGTTACCAGAGTTGTTCCTTGTTGCTCTAAATCAGTTGACAATTTGGCCTGCTTAATTACTTAATTATCTTGATATCTTATAAAGTGTCACTTTACATTAATTTCAGTAAATATACCATTAAATACCACCCTCCCCACGCTCACAGCTTCCTCTAGGTCTATGGTTCATTCCTTTCCGATGTGTAAGGGTCCTGCAGTACAAACTGAGATAATAAAGGCTAAGTGGGTGAGTCTTTAGTAGAAGAGTGAAGGGCATCTCCAAAAACAGCCTGTTCAGAGACACCTGCTGTGCTCTTCAGCGCTCTGGCCACAGGCAGCCTCCTGCCGGACCCTACCCCGGTCCTGTCCCTGCCGCAGGCAGTTGCGCTCACCACCCAGCCCCAGCCCACTCTCTCCCCTTCTCTTTGCAAAGTACACGGTAAATGTTTGCAGCCCTTGGCCCTGAGAGGATTTTGATAGGAGCAGGAAAGCTGGCCAGCCACATGGATGAGTATTTTCTTCTTTAGAGGTGAAGTTAAGGTGAGAGCCCAGCCGCACTGATACTGGGGACAAAATTCACCTTTAGTGTCACCAGGTCATAGAATGGTTAGAGTTGGAAGGGACCTTCAAAGGTCATCTAGTCCAACCCCCCTGCAAGAAGCAGGGACATCCCTGACTAGATCAGGTTGCTCAGAGCCTCATCCAGCCTGGCCTTGAACGTTTCCAGGGTCCTTTCCTCTGCATTTTTTCTTTTTAAAACATTTAATGATTTTAAAGTATATAGGCGTTGCCAGTAGCCAGCTGGAGAGCAAACATGGCCTGTCCCAGGGACCTGCACTCAAACCCATTGCTCTCAGGTTTGTTATTTGAACTTCCCCATCACCAGCATATTCTAGTGATAAGGGGATAGTGCAGCTATAGTGCAGGCAAACAAGACAGGACTGTCATACAGCCATCTAATAAATATAATAACCAAATGCATCATTGGGTTTTGACTTTTCGTTTTATTTCATCTCCCTGAGGACTCCTAACCTTTCCAAAGTCCTCAACAGGCTTAAAAAAACAAAGCAGATTGCCTCCTGGAGAGATGTCACATGTGAGAGGAAGAATGGCAAGTTGTTCTTGCATTTTACTGCAAGTCAGAACCTGGAGGGAAATGCTCCCTGATCAGACTCAAATTCTGGTCGTGAACAGAGGCAAAGCAAACATCCAGACTTCACAGCAGGCTGCTGCCTGCCCGCCTGCAGTGGAACAGAGCTGCTCAGGGCAGGTGAAGGCTCCCCAGTCCCACAGGCTATCCAAGGGCTTGGCTGGTTGCCGCCAGGTAGCTCCTTCTGAAACAAATGCTTCAAGCAGAGCTGCCTTTCCAGACCGTCCCCTTGAGTTTTGGCCACTGTGTCAATCGAAGGAGATACACAGCAGGAGAGCAATGTGTATGCATGTGGATGTCCTTTGACTAACTCCCCATAATGAGCTGGCCATCAGACTTCTTTATAACTATGAGTTTTGTACAGTGTAAGGCAACATGGATTTGTTCCCCTGAACTTTACCTTTTTATAAAATGTCTATGTCATGATGGTCATTACCAAGGCCTAAACCCTTACTCCTCAAAGAGAAGTGCCTGGCTCCAAGGAAGGCCCACAGCTATGAATCTCAAGGTGAAGACCTCAGAGACCAGTATTTGGGTACCTAATGCATTTCCCCAACCCTGAGCAACTGAATCTGACTCCTCTCCCTGACATACCCTTTTGACTCTCTCAAGTGGTTTCTCACTCAGCCCGAGGGTTGTTTCTGCACTTTTTTTAGTTGGCAAACTCTCTCCCCATAGCAAGGAGAACCTTGCATTGCAGGACCCATGTCCCTCTATGAGTGCAGCCTCAAGAAAAAGAAAAGAAAAGAGTTATTTGCATTCATTTTTATTTTTATGCATATAACATAATGAAGCAGCTAACCCAGGTCATGCGGCATAGTTTACTAGAAGTAGTATCTTGCATACTGTCCCTGAGGCATCTGGCATAACTGGCCTTTAGCTGATGGTCACCATATTAACAGCTTTTCATGTTCAGCAGTATCACTGTTTTAAAAGGCTGCATGGTCCTTTGTGGAGCAAAAAATTGATGCTCCTCATCTGTGACTCCAGTACAGCCAATAATAGGTGTTTACTTTAAACACCTTTTTAGTAGCTGTATCTTGCAAATAGCTGTTAACTGATTAGGCTGTTAGATTAAACCTGTTTGTTCAGTAGAGTAATCAGAACTAGGCTGGTAAATACATATCATGTCACTCTGTACACAATACACCTTTTCAAGGAAATCTTACATTCTGCTGTAACTTACCTATACTTAAGTATTTTGCTATATTTTAGAAGCTTATAGAAGGGAGACTACATGGTGGTTTTTGTCCTGCACCTAGATAATCTTGGGCTGCTCACAATGTGACCACAACATTTAATCAAACAAGTAAACGTACTTCCAATTAGTTCAACAACGCTCATTAAACAAATATGACCGTTACAGCCATGATTTTGTTCCTAAGTGGGTGACAAAATAAATAGTTCGAGCTACTATTTACCTTAACAGCTGCTCCTGAGACAAGGGGCCAAGAACATTCATTGCACTCAACATCCTCCAGAAATGTGCTGGTGGCTTCTGGAGGCTGCTCCAGCTGTGGATTAAGTTCCTGTCCTCTCAAAATTTGTGTTACTCAGAACTATTACGACAGTGAAGAGGCTCAGCTGTCTTTTGAGATGGTCTTTAAAAGGAAGGGGTGCCCCTCAATGAGCAGAAAACAAATGAGCGTCAAGAGCAGACTTCCACCCAGCCTAAAGAGAGAAAGGTAGGAGGACAAGTTTTTTAAAGGATGCTTCTTCATATTTTCATTTTATTTAATTTCAAACTGTGTAATTAATTAAGTAAGTGTTCTGCTTTCTTGTTGAAAACTTCTTCATGTTTAGCTCATTTGAACAGTTTGCCATATTAGTTTTAATTTATTTTGTTTCCATTTCACACAAAGTCACACACTAGATCTCAGTTCGCTCAATATTTTGATCAGAGTTTCTTCTTTCTCTTTAACAAAAAACTAAAATCTCCTGAAAATAAGATATTTCTTTAAAAGAAAAACAGTTTCCAGAAGAGGTCATATTTCTCTAGGCTAAACAGTTTCTCTGTTAGAGAACAATAGCAAAGTTGTTAATCTTTTAAATAGAAAAGAAAACTAGACATACCACCTTAATTCTTTTTTATTGGCTTCATAGCTTGTTTTACCATATTTGTTTAATTTATTTACACATAAAACAACTGAAAGTTGAAATTCATGTGACACATTTATAACCTGGATGAGTTTAAAACTTGTGTAATTATGTCCACTATATACAGTTAAATTGGTGTTTAATTCTTTCTGCTGTGAAAATCAAAGATTTGAGTTAATAAAGATCTATCTGGCTGTGGTTCCTCTATCTAGGTGCAAATACACCAAACAGAGGAATAACAGGCAGGAAAAGAAACATGAAGAGGCTGACCAAAAGTGACATATGAAGTGATAGATAAAGTGAGGTAGAAAAGAGCAGAGATGATGTTAAACATTAGTAGGTAGAAAAAGGGGGGAAGCAAGAGGCACCCCCAACAGCAAATAAATATACTGAGATTGTGTCCTGTGCTCCTGAGAGTGCCTCTGGATGCACCTTCTCCCTGGCACTTGGGTGCCGCTGCCTGGCACTACTTGAAAAGCCCTCTGTTTTGCAAGCTATAGTTTGTCATCTATATTCAGCCTCCATTCAGCTTCGAATGGCATGGTGCGCTTGTAAGAATATTTGTTTCGATATGCAAAACAACAACAACAAAAAATTCTATTGTATTTTAGCCACAATAACCAGACGCAGCAAAATCCTGAAGCAAAGATTAAATTAGTACTGGCTGAATTGCCATGTCAGTATTTTTCCGACTTAAACAACCATACATTATACCATAATGATAATGCTACAGAATAGCGTTTGCTAACGTTCTTTATTTTTCACAATAATACTGTTTTTCTATCAATTACAGGAAAATCAGATTGTCCAACAATGAATATTGCTTGCTAAGTGCTTAAGTATTTTCATGAAATGCCTTTGTAAAGAGACTCACAAAAGGGCCATGCTACTGCACACAGGAGAGAACAGCCAATATTGGTGTCCTCAGATGCACACTAAACCAATGCTGAAAAAATGTTTCTCTCCATGTTTGTGTCTTGGCTGACAATAGTATTAATATAATAAATATACAAAACAATGCTAAACTACTAGTACTGCAATAAACTAGAGCCCAACAGAAAAGACATTTGCTTATACAGCAGCTCATGCTTCAGATTAGTCAGGCTCTTCCATTATATTTTGGCAGCAACAGTTCAGAAAAGTTTTTTTCTCCTCTTAGATATTTTCCTTACATCTCTATTTGCAGCTAGAGCCTATAAGAATTTTACAGTAAGACTTGATCTGGTCAGGCAGTGCCATCTGCCTAAAAACCAAGGGCTGGTGGAAACTCTTTGGTTTTGCCAGGCTGCACAGCAGTTTCAGTTATCACTGTCAGGACAGGGCTGGAGGAGAGGCTGAGCGTGGGCTCCTTCAGCTTTAGCCTTCTGTTTTAGACTTGTAGATCTTAGACTTATGTATCAAAAAGAAAAAAAAAAAAGAAAAGAACAAAAGAAAAGTTTAGGGAGCTTCAGAATCTAAAATTACTGACTTTCAAGAGCAAAGTGTGAGATATAGGACTCCAACCAATTTTGATGAAGACAACTAGAACTGTTTAAATAGAAAATAATGAAAGGGACTTCTCATCTGCGTGCTATACAAGACATTGCCCAGTGCAGGCCTCTGGGAGGCACTGCTATTTTGGTGTGAGGACATCTCATTATACAGTTTATTTCATCAAACAAGATTCCCATTTCAAGGGAAGTTTAATCATAAAAGTATAATTTTGTCAAAAGTATAATTACACAATAGTTTAATCCTTTATAAATAATGAAATGTGAATTTCCTGCACATCTAAACAAATGGTGTTTACAATTGGCCTTTTTTTCCTCCCTGCAGCTCTCCCTGAATAGAAAAGAAAAAAAACAGTTGTAAAAGTATCTCAGCATTAGGAAAAACAGTACCTGTGCTTCATACCTACCTGGATTTGAGACCTCAGTAAGGATGCAGCTGTGCTGTGAATCCATAAATGGCTCTTGCATAAGGAGCAACTGGTCAAGCAGTATCCGTGTTTCCATGTATATCTTCATGGTTTGCATTATTCTGGCCACAGTGGTTGGAAATTTGACAGTTATCATCTCAATATCACATTTTAAGCAGCTCCACACTCCTACCAATTTTCTGATACTTTCTATGGCTACAGTAGACTTTTTGCTGGGATTCCTCATCATGCCTTGCAGCATGGTGCGCTCTGTTGAGCACTGCTGGTATTTTGGGGAGCTCTTCTGCAAGATCCACACGAGCACGGACATCATGCTGAGCACAGCTTCCATCTTCCATCTTTCCTTCATATCCATCGACCGTTACTATGCTGTGTGTGATCCTCTAAGATACAAATCAAAGATAAATACTGTCGTTATCCTGGTCATGATATTTGTAAGTTGGATGGTCCCTGCTGCTTTTGCTTTTGGGATGATCTTTCTAGACCTAAACTTGCGAGGAGCAGAAGAGATTTATAATCACGTACATTGCGTCGGAGGATGCTTTGTCATTTTTAGTGAAACTTCAGGTGTTGTGGCCTCTGTAGTGTCTTTTTACATCCCTGGATTTGTTATGCTGTACATCTACAGAAAAATATACTTTATAGCCAAGAGGCAGGCAAGATCCATTGATGCAATTAGCCAAAAAAAGATGCAATTTGAAATGAAGCACCACATTTCATTCTGCAGAGAAAGGAAAGCTGCCAAGACATTAGGCATAATAATAGGAGTGTTTCTCATTTGCTGGAGTCCGTTCTTCTTCTTTACAGTAACCAATCCATTTATGAATTATGTGGTACCTCCTGTTCTCATTGATGCTTTGGTTTGGTTTGGTTATTTAAATTCTACATTTAACCCAGTTGTTTATGCATTCTTTTACATGTGGTTTCGTAGGGCATTAAAGATGATTCTGTTTGGAAAAGTTTTTCAACAGGACTCTTCCAGGACTCATTTGTTTTTAGAGTAATATCCTTTACATAGTTGGATTCATGGCTTTGAATTTTTGTCTGGAGGCTGAACATCCGGATGAAAGAGCTGAAAATGAAGGAAACACCTATTTGTTTACTCATTTACCAAATCTAGTTCAAGCAGAAAAGAAACTATTGCACTTCATGTCTTCTTTCACTCCAGACTGGGATTTGTATGTGTTTTTCTGGTTGTAGCTATTTATATGCAATGCACAGGAGATCAAGACTTCAGTTTAAAAAAAACTTGCAGCAGTTTATATCCCTGCTCTTAACCATTAAGAAATTATTCCGATACAACAGATTGATTTCTTGAACAAGGTGTGTTTATATTACAATATTTGTGTTTATTTGTTGTCCACTAGAAAGAACGGAAAATCCTTTCCTTTTGAATTTCTAGATATCTTTGAGTAATAATTCAAAGCTTTTAAGTTTTCTCCCTCCCCTTCAGTATGTGTACAGTGGTCAAAACAGGTCTATATACAGCCATAACAGGATGCTCCATGGAGGGAAGATGGGACAGAGAAAAGTCATGCTGCACCTTCTGTTTCTGTTTCAACTATTGCTTGTCATTTATGAGTTTGTCACTTACAGGCTTTGCTGCTTAATGAGATCAAAAGCATGTTTAATGAGATCAAAGTTGAGGAAAAATACAATGTAGAGAATGAAAAGCAATAGTCAAAAGCAACATGAAACCTGACAATGCCAGAAAATGATGCTTGTCTAATGAATGTTTCCATATAAAGTACTCACCCTTTTGCATCTTAAAGAACTTTTTTTTTTTTCTTGGACACATTGTTATTTTGTCTGAGGAAAGTATATAGAGAACTGTTACAGAAACGGTATGGTTGTCCTGAATGGAGGGTGCATGGGGCAGGGTGAATGTAGAAGCACCAGTAGTGGCAGAAGAAGGGGTACAGGACTGGCTTGGCGTGACAGTGCCTGGGTGAGCAGGCTGTCAAGGTTACATGTGTTTGCAGCTTCTCAGGACACTCAGATTGGGACATAAAGGACAGGCGAGTAAGTAAAAAAACTAGCACATGGTCACAAACTGAAGAAGACCCACAGGTCATTTTTAAAATCTATGACCTAGCTTTTCTAGAACTGACATATGACCAAACAGAAAGAAAAAATACCTGTGGCCTGATCCTGTGACATCTGGTTGGACTATGGACTAGTCCTGGGAATGGACAGAAAAGGATTAGTACCTGAGAAGAGACTATGGAGAGAAACTGATGACTCTGTACTGAAGTAAGAGCTATGCTCAGCCGTAAATGATGTCCTCCATTCATATTGTTAGGATAAGTGCACATCGTATGTGTATCCTGTCTTTCTTTTCTGTGCCCTGTACAGGACTGAAGCTCTCTATGTTGTAGACCATAAAAGTTGAATGATGCACATTTCAGCAGAGCAAAATCAGGATCTGAGATTGTGTCTTTTGCTGTTTCATTGCCATCTTGTAAGTTTGCACTCTCCAAAATGACATAAAAAAGAAAAATGATATATACACCACATGGGTACTAATCCTTGTTAGTGACAATATGACTACTTTAATACCTTATTTCACAGAAATAAAGTAAGTTAAGATTAAAAAATCTATCTTTCTGATAAATAAATGGTTAATTCTCTTCTTCCTTCATCCCTAGTGAGGCTGGCCTGATGTAGTTCATGTTCTCACATGCTTAGTGTTACCTTCTCAAATGAGCTTCATGATCACTTGGACATCTTGATCTCTCTTGAAATAGCAGTTTCAGAAATGCATCCAGGCGATACATCCTCTCTTCTGGTGGTATTATAGATTGAAGAGAAGTGATCTTTCCCTATAAGGAATGTTGCTCATAGGTTTTTAAAGTATATTTAGTAAATTCAGCACATACTAACATATGTTCCTTCAGAAAGTCAATGGAGATGTTTCTTTCCTCTCATCCACTGTTTATCTATCTATCTCCCTGAAAATCCAGAAACATTACTGTTTTTCCAGAAAACTTCAGCTTTACCAGAGTTCAAAACTGGTCAATCTCTCTTCATAATGTCTTTTGGCATCTTTCTAGCATTTTTTTTTCTGTTTGCAGGAAGAGTCCGTGAATTAATATGATCCCAGCTTGCCTGCAGGATGGCCTCTAGTTCAAATAGAACACGTCTCTGCAACCTGCAGCTAGACCCCAGTGCAAAGCTAATTTGCTTAAAACCATAAAAACCAGACCCACACCCATGAAAACTGATAACTAACCTAAATTTAGACATCTAAAACTCAGGCACCACATCTGCTCTAGTCATTGGTAGCTCTTTTCATACTCACTGTAGAAAATCGGTGATCTTCACAGGGTGTTTCATCTTACCAGTTTATCCATTTTTAAGTAAGATGAATTTTCCTTGCAGATACTCTTTCTCTTACTACAAAGAGGGATTTTCCAGTCACTAGAATAGATTATTTTTTTTGGGGGGGGTGATTTTAGATATAATTTTTAGGTAGCTAAAATGAGGATTACTCAGCATCAGTGAATCCCACATTATGGAAAATTTGGGATGATTCTAGGACTCCAGAAATGCTTGCTTCAAAGGCCAGTTTTCTGGAAATAGTAGTTAGTTAACTAGCAAGAGACCTGAAATGAAACTTTGGATCTAGGCAGGGATCTACGGAGCTACTACTGAAATTTTGTCTGAATAGCTGCAGCTGGGAGAGTGTAGATTGTGGAGTCCCAGAGGAACACACACAGTTTCCTGACATCCTGTCCTGGAGCTCATAAGGAAGGAAGCCTTATGAGCTTGAAATCAGCCTTATGAGCTGACAATGAAAAATTGTCAGTAGTCAGTAGGTCATCCTGAGGAGATGGCCTACCAGGGAAGGCAAACAAGGGAGACCTTGGATTAGGGGAGTCTCAGCCATTCCAGGCACGATGTGCAGAAGTTTGGAGGTGTTGTGGTTTAACCCCGGAAGGCATGTCAGCCTCACACAGCCCCTCACTCACTCCCCCTCCAGTGGGACGAAGGAGACAATTAGAAGAGCTAAGATAAAGACACTGCAGCAGGTAAAGCAAAAGCTGTGTGTGCAAGCAAAGCAAAATAAGGAATTCATTCACTACTTCCCATCAGCAGGCAGACCTTCTGCCATTTCCAGGAAAGCAGCGCTCCATCACGCCTAATGGTTACTTGGGAAGATAAACACCATAACTCTGAATGTCTGCCTTCCTCCTTCTTCCCCCAAGGATTTATTGCTGAGCATGATGTCATATGGTATGGGCTATCCCTTCAGTCAGTTGGGGTCAGCTTGTTAGCTGTCCCAGGTACGTCCCTTCCCAACTTCTTGTGCACCACCCCGCTGCTGGGGTGGTGTGAGAAACACAGAAGGCCTTGAGGCTGTGCAAGCACTGCTCAGAGGTAGCTAAACCAGGGGGTAGTTACCAACACTGTTTTCATCACAAATTAGAAACACAGTACTACACAAGCTATAGGATGAAAATTAACTCTATCCCAGCCAAAGCCAGTAGACATGGCATCCTGACATCATGGCTGCACAAGATCACCACAGTCTATTTAGTGTAAATGGAAACAGTAGAAGAAATTTCAGTGTATAGACCACCAACTCTTCTGCAAGCTAGTCTAGCTAACGTGCCACCAGTATTTATTCTCTGCAAGCTAGTCTAGCCAACATGCCACCAGTATTTATTCTCCACAGAAGTAACAAGGGGCTTCCACACACAGACTGCAGGTGACCTTCATCCACACCTAGGAGGCATTTCTCCTTGTTCTCAAAAATCTACAAGTGTAAGTCAGTTTCATGCATGGCTCAGCCCAGAAAGTTTCAGAAATAACTTTTCCTCTAGTGTCCTGTTACCTAGAGGTGGCACTTTCCAAAAGAGTCTCCTTACTTTCTATTTGTACAGAGTGCCTCCTCTGGCAGAGCAACTTAATTAAGTCCCAGGTTACTTTCTCATCAGCTCTAATCACAGACTGCGCAAAGCTATTTCTCATTGTGAAGGGGATGTACAGATTATATGTGTTAATGAGGCATAGGGTCTATACTTTAGCCTAAGGTTTTGATAAACTAAGAGAGCAGAAGAAAAATGCCTCGTACCGTTGTCTGATCAGATTATGAGTTAGGCCTGGTGAAGCCGGTGACTGTACCTGACTGCAATCTCAAAGTGTCATTGTGTAAATGAAGTGCAAAGGGTGTTGTTAAATTCCTTATCAACACATTTAATTAGCAACTTTATTAAACACTTCCCAGATGGCTACCTTCTTCAAAACAAATGCATCTCCAGTGGGTGATTTCATATGTTTTAACTTCTCTGAAAACTTGTGCAAAGCAATTATTCCAGCATGATGAAAGAATCTGTTTTAGCAGTAAAACTAGGTCTGTTCATTTTGCCATCAGTGAGTGCAGTTTGCAATGTCACCTTCCTCTCATGCTTTCTACAAAACTGAAAATACCCAGGGCTTTTGACACTGTCTCCTGTAAGATCTTCACAGAGAAAGTAATGAAGTATGGGCTGCGGCTGGATGAGCAGGCAGTGAGGTGGATTGAAAATTGGCTGAATGGCCAGGCCCAGAGGGTGGTGATCATTGCCACTACAGGCCGGTCAGTCTCACCTTTGTGCCTGGCAAGATCATGGAGCAGATCCTCCTGGAAATTATGCTAAGGCACATGGAAAATAAAGAGGTGACTGGTGACAGCCAACATGGCTTCACTAAGGGCAAATTGTGCCTGACAAACTTGGTAGCCTTCTGTGATGGCACTACAGCATTGGTGGGTAAGGGAAGAGCAACTGACATCATCTACCTGGACTTGTGCAAAGCATTTGACACTGTTGTGCACAACATCCTTGTCTCTAAACTGGAAAGATACGGATTTGATGGATGGACAACTTGGAGGAAAAGGAATTGGCTGGATGGTCATACCCAAAGAGTTGCACAATATCCAAGTGGGGACTGGTGACAAGTGGAGTTCCTCAGGGGTTGATACTGGGACTAGCTCTGTTTAATATCTTTGTTGGAGACTTGGACAGTGTGACAGAGTGCACCCTCACCACATAGCACACCTCAAGCTGTGTGGTGCAGTCAACATGCTGGAGGGGAGGGATGCCATCCAGTGGCACCTTGACAGGCTGGAGAGGTGGGCCTGTGAGAACTTTATGAAGTGCAACAAGGCCAAGTGTAAGGTACCTCACCTAGGTCAGGGCAACCCCTGGTATCAGTACAGGCTAGGGGATGAAGGGATTGAGAGCAGCCCTGAGGAGAAGGACTTGGGTTGCATCAAAAGAAGTGTGGCCAGCAGGTCAAGGGAGATGATTCTGCCCCTCTACTCTGCTCTGGTGAGACCTCACTTGGAGTACTGCATCCTCAGTACAGAAAAGACATGGACCAGTTAGAGTGGGTCCAGAGGAGGGCCACAAAAATGATCAGAAGGCTGAAACATATCTCCTATGAGGACAGGCTAAGAGGGTTGGGGTTGTTCAGCTTGGAGAAGAGAAGACTCCGGGGAGACCTTATTGTAGCCTTCCAGTACCTAAAGGGGGCTTATAAAAAACATGCGGACAAACTTTTTAGCAGGGCCTGTTGCAATAAGAAAAGGGGTAATGGCTTTAAACTGAAAGAAGGGAGATTCAGACTTGATATAAGGATGAAATGGTTTACAATGCAGGTGGTGGAATACTGGAACAGGTTGCCCAGAGGGGTGGCAGATGCCCATCCCTGGAAACATTCAAGGCCAGGTTGGACAGGGCTCTGAGCAACCTGATCTAGTTGGAGATTTTCTCTGCTTCTTGCAATTAACTAGATGACCTTCTGACTCAAACTATTCTATGATTCTATAGTTGGAGGCCAGCAACTAGTGGTGTACCCCAGTGGTCAATACTGGGTCCAATCCTGTTTAACATCTTCATTAATGATCTAGATGATGGGACAGAAAGTACCCTTCCAACCTCAACCATTTTGTGATTCTATGAAATTTAATTCCTAGAGTATTTCCTTCTTTGTAGGTTTTTAATGAGATATTTTCACCTTCACACTGCCACTTTAAATCCAACTAACTGAACAGGTAACTGAAAATGTTTCTTTGTGATGACTATGCAATAGCCTTTGCAAAACAAACTCATTTCCTAAGAGATCAGATCCACAGCTAACTTAGGCAGTGGGAACTCCACAACCCACTCTTAGAAGTCTGGACTTTTTATTTCTCACAGATATAGGAAAAGTCAGTCTCCTTAAACGCTGAGTACTCTCAGCATACTGACTAAAAGGTATCTGCCAGCTAAAGAGAGATGACTGAAAGTAGACTGCATCCTATACCCTTCGCACTTTCTCAGTTACAAACAGGAAAAAAAAACAATTCTTTGAGGAAACATGAACTTGTCTTTTGCTCTGTATTGCTGTGATTTCTGCTTTACTAAAGCCAACCCAGAGGAATAAAAGTGGTTAGTAATGAGTAACCAAATAGTTCTCTCCAAATAATAATTAAGAACATAGAAATGATGAGATACAACATGAAGGAAACGTATAGGCTGTAATAAAACTAAACTGTTTTACCAGTGAAAATAATGACTACAACAATTTTGTCTCCATGCTGCCTTTGCAATACAGCAGTGCCTCATATGAGTAATTCTCAAAGACAATTTCTAAGATCCTTTCTGTAGTCTTGCTTTAACCCAGTTAAACAGTTTATTTTACAAAGTTTTCCATTCCTGTACATTTGTTAGCAGGTTTTAGACATTTCATTTCTGAGAGGTGAGGTGTCAGACTGTTCCCTCATCAATGTCTTCTGTCCCATGCTGAAGGAGGACCAATGGTGAGGTGCATGGGACACTGCTTTCTGAAGGTAATACTTTTTGAAGTGTAGCTTCTATCCACACATTTATTTATTTTTAAAAATAGAATATAATGGTGTCTGCACAGATTTCTGCATTAATTTCTGTTTTAGTAACTTCTTTTAATAAAGGATCATCTCTGTGAAGCTTGCGTATCTCTCACTTGATTACTCAAAAATAAAGTTACTAGATATGCTTGTCTCAAAAATACTGACAGATTTCAAAGATAACATGTCTGCTCTACAGATTAACAACATTTTACTATTTTTTGAGTCTGTAAATGATTCCATTCTAAATAATCCCAGAGATTTGCATTTTATTTCCATTAGAAATTTTCCTTGTTTGTCTTTAAAGCAGCTGCCAAAAAGGTAGACTTTTTTAAATGTTCTTACTTTTCCCTTAATTCATTTTAAACCCCATGTTTATTTTCTGCTCTGTTCTTATGACATTTTGTATATTGCACTCAATAAACATCCAGTCTCTGCTGAATAGCAGTCATTCACCCTTGGACTTGTAATGCATCTTCAACGCACTAAGTCTGAACATCCACCTCTGACCTCAGAGCATTCAATTTATTCACATTAATAGTGAATTAATTTTGTCTTTTCTTGTAAGAAACTAAATACTACCTTTCCTATTTTTTTTTCTTTAAGTAATAGATTGTCCAATATCAATGATAGATTGACCTAAATTAACACTTCTTTTTATTTGTTTCTGTAATGTATGGGGAAGATTTTCTGTAGGTTTTGTGAAAGCTACCTATACAGTCAGCATGACAGAAAGTGCTGTTTCAGCCCATTAAATTACAAGATGGCAATCTTCTTCAAGGTTATTAAATATTTCATTTCTAAGTTTCATTACAAATGGTAATTATTAACAAATGTGAAAGATGGAATGTATTGGCCCCTAAAATAGATAAAAAACAGAATATCTTTTCTTCACCTCTACCTTTAGCCTCTCCTTTTAAAGACTTTTTTTTTGATACAACTTTTATCTACCTTGAGTCACCAAAACAGCTCACCTATACATGAGGGTAAATGAATTAATAGAGCAAACAAAAATAATAGTAATTTGGTTTGGTTTATTTTTTTTCTGAAACACATGCTCACCCATTAATCTCTTTTTCCAAACCTCACAGTGAAGTGTTTTAGTTTGAATTCTAGTCTATCAAATCCAGATCATTCTTCTCCTCAGGGCAGCAGCCAGAAGGGTTAGGATTTCTTGTATCTTTTTTACTGTGAATGGTTCCAGCAAGAGCTAACATTGTCCCCAGAGCATATATTTCCAATCCTGCATTCCAGAGGGAGTTCAAGCTCCCACATCCAGGTGGGCACTTCTGTCTGAAAGCATCCCCATGGTCCTCTTCCTCTCTGCTACATCCCAGTTTGCACATGCAGGACAATAAGAGAAGCTTAAGAGCATCTCAGCCAGGTAATCCACACTCATCCTCCCTCTTGCAATGCCTCTAACAGCAACATTCAGAGCTGTCTTCAAAACCAGTGATCTATATTCAAACAATTGCTATTTTTTTTTTTTCTTTAAGAATATTTCATTCTTTATTAAGAATAAAAAGAGATTTGCAACTCAGCAACCTGCAGGTATTATCTTCAGTGCCTGCTTGTGGTCAGAATAGTTAAGTTCACTATTATGTTTTTTTTTCTTTTGATCTTTTCTCTCACAGCCTAAACTGTGAGAAAGGATTTTGTACCCCCTTGTGGAGTCTGCAGGCAAAAGCAACTTTTTGAGAAATTGATTTAATTCTGCAAGCTCTGTGTTGATTTTTATTTCATATCTTAATACTGCAGAGCACTTAACAAATACTTAGTATGAAGTCAGGGATATAACTATGGTTCTGAAGGCAGGCATGTTCTGGACGTGAAGAAAGTGAGGAATAAAATAAAACATCCAAATTGCAATTCTCTAGAGACACGGCAGTAGTATTTCCAAAATAAATTATTCAAGATTTAACTTAAGGGTTTTGGTTTACAGGCAATTTTTCTATTCGAAATGAAAATACGCCAAAGAAGTCAGATAAGTTCAGGTAAATTAATGCTTGATAGTCAGTATCCAATTTTCAGTTATTTTTTTTTTTTTACAAAAAGCCCCACAACATTTTAATCAGCTTTAGTGAAAATGAAGTAAATGAAAGTAACTGTATGAAGAAACTCCTGGAAAAGGGCATATACAGCTGTAACTGTAATATATTAAATAATTTATCTGTTCTTCCATTTACATAACCTAATTAAATCACTTCCCACTGGGTCAGTTGCATGTCAGTCTTCAAGGCTGCAGCAGCAACAAAGCATCAATGAAGCATTCGAGAGAAAATCGACACAGAAAAGGATGTGCAGTTTCTCAAGAGACAGCCAAGAGACTTTTTAGCTATATATAAACCAAGAGCATTTCAGATTTTCTTGTAAGAAAGGAGAAGTGCTTTCACTTGTATTTATAATTACACATTTCCACCAACATGCCGGCTGGAGAAAAAGAGTACTCAAAGCTTTAGATTTTAATAAGAGGATATTTAAATAATAAAGTATATTAAATAAAGAATACTTTAATAATAATAAAAAATTAATCTGGTAGTGCTCTGGGGTGTAGACCAGAGCAAGAGGAAGAGGCAGGGGAAAGGAGCTTTCTGAGGCAGGAGGGGAGAGGAAAACAGGCAAATATTTGTTTGACTCTGATGGGGAGCAGCCTTCTCCTGCTCCGTGCCTGCATCTGCAGCAGCCCCCAGCTGGAAGGGGGGCAGCTGGCCTGCACCATCAGCCCGCATCAGCATTTTCATACCAGGCAGCTAAAGGACGTCTGAGCTCCATCCTGCACTTGGGATCCTGCCCTCAGATACTTCAATTTCAGAGCTTGTGTGTGACCAAAGTGCACTGACACTGCAGGTACCTGACATCAGCAGAGCTAATGGACAGATTTTGTCCTCTTGTCCTTCAGCTCAGATTTCAAGTGACAGAAATGACAGTCACAACACTTAGGACTATCACATTTGTGTCTAGACCCGATAAAGATACTTCTGAAGATATAAAAATAGGTTTTAAATAAATCAGGAGAGACAAGATTTGACCCAAAGAAAGAATTGTGTGCTCAAGAACTTACTTTTTCCCCAAACCTTTTCCCTACAGATCTTGTCCTTCAATGTTTAAGCAATTTTATTTTATCTGGTTTTCTTCCTCAGGACCGGCTGTGTTGCAATACTTCAGCAAATACTTCATGCTGCCAAATCATTACTTCATGCAGTCTCCTGAGCTCACAGCTGCTGTAGCATTACCTTAGCCTTGTTAATTTGGTCCCTAGAAATGTAAGAGATGGGCACACGTATGTGTGGAATTGTCCTGTTTAAAACAGGGGGAAAAACATCTGTGACTGTTTCCATCCATGATGTCCAGCAGTCCACTCTCCCACCAAGTTTCTGGTCTGCTCCACAGTCAAAACTGACTTTTCCTCAGTGTCATGTTATGCTCCACAGCACAGCCAGCTCCATCAAATTCTGCTGGTACTTTGGGGCTCTCTCCTGCAAACTCTACGCATATTTTGACGCAGTTGTGTATAGCACCTCACCTTCCTGTCTGATTTCTGTCTCTTGACTGTAATTATACTGTCTTTGACCCACTGCATTACATCACCAAAATGACCATTCCTAGGATAGAAGTAATTTTCTTCAATAGTTAATTTTATTCTTGTTCACATTTAGCATAGTTTTCTCGGGGTTCAATTGGAGAACACATGGTACCGACTGCCTGCAACAGTTTCTAAGTTTCTCTCATACTTAACAAATGCTGTGGGGCACTGACTTAGAATCATAGAATCATAGAATGATTTGCGTTGGAAGGGACCTTTAAAGGCCATCTAGTCCAATTCCCCTCCAAAAAGCAGGGACATCTCCAAGCAGATCTGGTTACTCAGAGCCCCGTCCAACCTGGCCTTGAATGTTTCCAGGGATGGGGCATCTACCACCCCTCTGGGCAACCTATTCCAGTGTTCCACCACTGTCATTGTAAAAAAATTTTTCCAAATGTCCAGTCTGAATCTACCTCCCTCTATTTTAAAACCATTACCCCTTTTCTTATTGCAACAGGCCCCGCTGAAGAGTTTCTCCCCATCTTTCCTGTAGGCCCCCTTTAGGTACTGGAAGGCCTCTATAAGGTCTCCCTGGAGCCTTCTCTTCTCCAGGCTGAACAGCTCCTTTTGCTTCCTCTTTTCCAGGCACAGTGATGGTAGAGATACAAGTCCACATATTTTCTGTAGCAATAAAACATTGCAGAAAGATTGCTAAAATTATCCATGTGTCACAAGAATCAGAATTCCTTCAAAACCAGAACAAAGTAATGGAAACACCATGCATAACCATGGAAATTTGGGAGGTTTTTTTGTTGTTTGGCTGGTTTCATTGTTGTTGGCTGCCTTTCTCACGATAGCTGATCTTTTAACTTCTCAGCACCTAAGGACTTGTGCAATGCCACCTTCTGGCTGGATTATTTCAGCTCTGCCGGCAGCCCTGACATTTCTGGTTTCTTTTATCACTTGTTTCAAAAAACCTTTGAAAATTGTCATTACAGGGCGGTATTCACTCTGCTTTTTTTTCAGTGCACTCTACTGCCTTCCTGTAAAAATTTGGTTAACTAGTCACATTCTTTATAAACGAATTAGCAACTCTTGGAATTACTTTCAGAAAACTTCGCAACTATTTATACGGGTTCTTTTATCTTTACGATATTCCCATACACTGTCAAATACAATAATAGGTAACCTATGGGTGGACTTACATTCAGCAAGACAATACAATATCCTAAGAAATGTTGTGTTTGGATGCTGGTAAATGACCCCACACACTGACAGCCTTTACAGGAGATACATTATCCAGATTCTCTCCTGTGTGCACAGAGGCACAAGCTACGTGACCATGACACTAAAGAGCCATTGTGTCCAAGGGCCAGCACAAACTGTTAAGTTTAAGCCGCATGAGGTAATTACTTAGATATCAGTGTCTGAAAATTAGCACCCTACTCCTCCCAATCTATTAGCCAAACTTTCCAAAAGAACAAGGGGAGGGGAATGGAGTGGAAGCACTTTTTCCAGCTGAAAACACTCCGTCATCTTTATCTACTTACAGGTCTCCAGACACAGTCTTACAAGTGCTGGTAAACCAACCTCAGCCGGCTTTTGTAAATTTAATTTTTCATTCTATAACCAAAAAATATTTTAAATATGTGTGGATTAAGTGTAGAATGGTCTAGCCTCTGAACAACTGCCTCTCTCTCCATGTGCTGCCCTGCACTGCTTATGAAAATAAGTTATCATCAAAACAATCATCAACGCAGGTGAGTACATTCCCTCAGAGGAATTAAAGGTTAGATTTTTAAAGAGGGACTAAATAAAATTAAATTTTAAAACTCATCATATTTGTTAAAGGATTCATGGGCAAAGCTTCAATTCTGTCTTCCCAGTGGTTATCGCGCTGTGCTCCTTCCCCACAGTCAGGACACCAAAGTGACAGTGGGGTGCTGCCATGCAGCTGCTCTGTTGTGTGCGTACAAAAGGAGAGTGCTCCTATCTGGGGAAGCAGGACCTTCCAATGCATATGGCTTTTCTAATATTATTATGGCCAGAAAGGTGATTTTTATTCCTTGTTGTAACAATTTAGCAGGAATCAGTATCTCATTCAAGTAACACTACATCAGTGCAATATTGCCAAGTCAGACAGGAAGAAAATGCATTCCTACAGTGATATTTGATGCCCACGGAGCAGCCCTGGACCAGAACATCCCCTCTAGTCTCGCAGGCCCCACACCAGCCACGCAAGGAAGAAATTGTCTGCAATTATATTGGCCACTACAATATTCTGCTTCCTTTGGTGCAAATTACAGGAAGTGAGCAATATCTGCCCGGTCTAGGATCAGTGGTCTGGCTGCAGGTCAGTGCTGTGCAGGGACCTCGAGCCAGAAGAAGACAGGCGATGGGGAAGCCTTCTTCACCTGCCATGTGCTCTCCTGCTACTTGCGCTACCCAGAGCAGCAGGAGCTGCCCATGTCCATGGAAGTTCAGCCGCCTCTACCCAATTTATGCCACTAAAAAATTGCCCAGTATAAAAAGTCAGCTTTGCATGGGCCACATCCAGATGGCTGAAGGCCATTTGATGCTCTTCACAGGCTGAACTACTTGGTGGCTTGTATTTCATTACTAACTCTTGGTTCATTTTGTTCTGCCAGTGCCGTGCAGTACACCACCTTACTTCTCTCTCTCTCTTCCCTTTTTAACAGGGGAGTTTCTAATTAAGTTTCTATTTTTTTCTTCTGAAACATATATTAACAAGTGCTATTAACATATTGCTTGTTTTGGTTAGATTATTCCCGGATGCCATGTGTTTGGCTTACTGCCAACAACAGCAAAGGGAATCGGGAGCTCTGGGGAAGGGCTATATCGGTTGTGCCTGCAGCTCTCTTTTGCAGTCTTGGGATTACCTTTAATACTTGTTATTAATGAATTTTTCTGCACAGAACTCTTGAACCAGAGTGTGTCACATCCAACTTTTGTCTTTATGTATTTTGACTTTGTCTGTCATATCTTTCGCAATTCTTCCACTGCATCACTGAATACTAAGTTCACTAAAAACTGCACTTTGGGGTCACATTCAGAAAAAAGTTTGGACAGAAAAAAATGATGAGAGTGAATGTTTTGAAGATGATGAACTACTGGGGTTTTTCACTTTATTATGATACTAAAAATCTCAAATTTGACATAAATGGGAAAAAAAAGATACAATAAAGGATAACAAGATCAATAAATGGAAAGAAAAACATTTTATTTTGGGTTAAGACAATCCTAGACTGAAACAAACATATGAGTTGTTCATTTCAAAGATAATAGATAAAATATTTGAATTTATTAATTATTTTTATTAACTTCATAAACTAAAATATAATTTTGTTGCTCTTTATCTAATCCACAATCCTTGGGTTTTATCCTTCAGCTGACTACTTTGGACAAAGATGCTACAGATGAGGATGATGCCAGTGAGTTCTCTCTCCATTTTCACTTCTACTTTTAAGACAGTTTAAGCTGCCACAGTTAACTTACAGAGGTAGTGCTTCCAAATCCGCTTACATAGTGTCCTACATGAGTACTTGAATGGACAGAACACAGAGCAGTGTAACCAAGATCAGGAAAACATAAAAGCGAAAGTTACATAAAAACGGGATGCAGCAGGTGGAAACATTTCTTCTGAATTATGTGGACAGGAATTTTCCAGAATTACAAAACTGAAGGCCAAATGCTGCTATTTGTGTAACAAAAATGAAGAAAAAAATACATTCTGCACCCTATGGAGAGTGTGCTACACCTAGCGGAATTTTAAGCTGGACTAGGTGAGTATTTACTCTACAAACCCTTCTGCCACTCTGCAGTAATGACAAAAAACTCATATATGATATGCCAGCTTTTTCAGAGATGATTACTGCTTACTACTACATGGAAGAGCAAAAGGCTGCACTATATGGCTGTAATACACGTGATGGAAGATTTGAGGTTTAGGTTTGATAGCTCAATGTAGGTCATCTTAGTAAGCCCATAGGCTTCTCATACTATTATAGTCTACTTAGGGATCCCAGACCGACTCTTTTGGAAGCTGTGAGGAAAAAATTCACAGCAAAGGGGCACTAATGATGGCCCTCTTAGAAAGTCCATAGTCCTTTGAAAATGTCTTATTCTATTTTAAGGAACTCAAAGGAACTTAGATCTTAGAGGTTATGTGCAGTAGTTTCAATTAAAAAAAAGATATTTGCTATGCATGTCTTCACTGCACAAGACAAAATCACAGCAGACAACAAACTTTTCCTTCTATGTTTTTTGTAGTTTACTGCTGACTACTAGGCCACATAGTAAATTCAACAAAAAATCAGTTTGAGATTACATCCAGAAATTTTGTCTGACAAACAGAAGAGTATAAAGAAGGAACATCTTGAGAATGATTGGCATTTTTCATTTTATGATAGCATTCTTACTTTCAAATTTGGTACCAGTTAAAAAGCTCTTCTTGTTTCAAAGTATAAAGGCCTACATTGTCACTATCTGAGCCTTTGCTTCATCGTAAACTGGTCTCTTTTCCCATGACCAAATGAGAAGAGGGGAAAAATGCAAAGCTATTCCAACAAGCAATGTGTGCAGGAAGGGCAAGCTGAGATTGTTTAGCTACATGTTGTCCCCTTTAGGAGTGGTGACAACCACTTCAGAAGTATCACAATAGCTAGCTAGACAGGGTAAGTATTTTGACGAGGACATGACCTTACTCAGAATCTGAATGACAAAGTACTTGGATGAGAATGATACTTTATTGCATATAAAATACAGGAAGAATGAAAACTAATGAAAATATCAGAGGCCTAGGGACAAAAAATCTACTGTTAATATCAAGAGCTATCCAAAAGCCTCTGACAATCTTAATTGAAATGGTCATTTATTCAAATGTGGAAATAGGAAAAGGAGAAACAAATCTCTGAAGTTTTACAGCAAGTCTCCAGCTAAGCACAGTGTTTCAGAGAATTATGTCAAATTTATACCTTTTTGTACTGGGATTTTTTTAATAGTGTGGAAATGTCACTTTAAATTCTTATTGAAGCAGAACTGTAAAAAAAAAATCTTGTTCTTGCAAGAGTTTTTAAATCCCCATTGTAGTGGCTGCTACTCAGGTCCTGCCATAAAACCGTTTAGAACAGTATGAAAACTGATGCTGACTTTAGCTCTTTCTTGTACTAAAAATTCAGTCTAAAAAACTGCCTCAGCCTTATTCTAACAGTCTCTTTGCTGGGTGTCAGTAGTTTTCGGCACTCAGTGCATGAAAAACACCAGGAGGGAGGGGAAGGGAGCTGGGCAGCATTACCCGTCCCGCCCAGTTCTGTTTGATATCCTAACTTGGTTCGCTTCAATTCTGCCTGCAATCCCTTGATCTATGTATTTTCCTACCGTTGGTTCAGGAAAGCTGTGAAACTAGTCTTAACTCATGGAATCTTTTGTTCCAGGACATCTACAGTAAACTTATACCAGGAATGACCAGAGCCTTCACAGGCACTGTAGAAAATATTGTAGGATATATCATAGCATTTCTTATGAATATTCTTCAACATCCACTTAGCTAGTATTTCTCTTCTTATTTTCTATTTTTCTTAAAATGGATGGCCTGGGTAGATCTCAGGTTTAAATAGACATGCCATTCTGTGACTGACCTTCCACAACATATGTGCCAGCAAATTAAAGTCTTGTGTTTGTTATGTGATACCGACAATACATTTGAAAATTGACTGTAACCAGCTCCAAAGAGGACCCTGTCCATACTATTCCTCGGGTACCCTGAAATAGTTGCTGCCTGTTCCTGAAGATACTTTCTTCCCATGCAATTGTCTTGTCTTTACACAAAGCAGATGGTGCTGGTTTACAAAGTTACATAGAGTGTCTGCCAGTTTTTAAATACAAAAAGGCATAAGGATGCAACTACAGGTTGCCTGAGCTAGTGGCCAACAGTAGACGAGAGAGCAAGGTTATGCCAATATTTTTTTCACTGTTTTTCTAGCCCACAGGGACATGCCCCTGAGCCAAAGGCTACATACAGGAGATACAATTCTGAATTCCTCAGTAGTGTCCATTGAAACCCATGGAATCTTTGTTTGTTTGATTGTGTGTGCAGGGCGGCTGTCCCATACTTCAGAACACCCTTTTTGCCTTGCTCCATATCTTTTCTACCCCTATTGCATAAAGGGAGTTAGAAGAAGGGGGAAGAGGGAGGATGCTAACATTCCACTTGTTCTTCCATTGTTCCAAAGAAATGAGTGGGTCTGCTTACAGACATAACATGCTTACATTCTTGGGCTGCGCAAAAACTGTCAGCATAGGTTCTCAGGTTTTTTGGCTATGTTTATGCACTTTCATAAGGTCAATTTTAAAACTGTAGATGCTGAAATGTTGAGATCTCTGTTCAGCAGCAAGCTGCATGGTAAAATTTTGTACTATTCATAAGGAAGTTATTTTCTACCTCACTGTTATGAACATTTTATCAGAAAAAAAAATTAAATTGCAGTAAGCAGTAGTAACTCTTCTATAAAAAAAATAACAAGCAGCTAAATAGCAACTCTAATAATTTTTCTGTTAATGGCATGTAAAACTATTATTAGGTTTGAAGCTTGTTCAAATTTTTAGCGCCTTCTAAAAAAAGTCATTCTGTCTTGTAGTCGGCTGCATACTTTCTGAGTGACAAACATTAAAAGAACGAACAGTTACAGAAAGCATGTAACTGATAGCAAGAAACCAACAGATGCCCCATAGCCTACTGAAATAGTGGTCAATTTTTCACTAAATGCAGTAGGCAAATGAATCTTACACGTGTAAGAACAAAAGAAAGGAATTGCACAGCAGATATTCTGTAGGAAACCAGTGCAATACAGTGACTTGTAGAAGCTGCATATTTTAACGTATGCAATAAACTACATGGTAAATCTCTTTTCCCTCTTTTTTATCTTATCGTTACATTTTTTTGCACAGCAAGAACAGTTTTCTCTATGAGTACAAATAACCTACAGCTTTGGGATGCTGTGATCTGTTCTGACATCTGTTTATCTCAAACTCTTTTTGGTTTTGTCCATAATCTTAAGGTCCCAGTCAGAAAATATATTGGTATTCAAAATATGTAAAGCTAAAACTTTAAAGGTCTGGAGGAAGGAGAAAAGAAAGATGGCTTAGTGTGTTATTTTCAGGGACGTCCTGAATAGAGAGTGACCATAAAATGCTGGTGTTTTTAAACTGAGGCATTTATGAAGCCTTACGCCTGTAGTTGGAGTGTTATTCAATCTCACTCCATTCTCCTAGTGTTTGATATACTCCCAGTTTGCTATATTAATCTTTGTTGTTTCTTAGGACAGAAGCCCAGGCTGTTTCTACTGTTCCTCTATTTACTCATGCTGTAGCAGAAGCTAAAAACCTGACCCTTACTGCGTACAGCTGTAGACTTTCCATAACAAGGGTACCAAACTCAGGCACCAGGTTAAAGAGCGAAAGGCAGAATCAGATTCTTAGAACAGTTCAGGTGCCAAATAACTACAGAAGTACATAGAAAATCTGTGGTACATCTTGAAAGACTGTGGGACGAGTTTCAAGATTAAGACTCTTAAATTTAACGTGTATGGGTAAGTGTTTATAATTATGGTAAATGTCTAAGCAGTGATTATAGCTACAGCCAGAATGGCTGTTTAAACTCAGGCTGTAGTTAGTGGATATTCAGGATATGACTCACTTGCCCAGTGCCACCTAAGGTGCCTTAGGGAACCTGAGATGTCTACATGTGGCTAGCATCCAGCACCAATGAAAGAGCAGCTGAGAACCAGGTGGGACACATCTGGGCATCTAAAAAGGCACTAGATACCCATCTGTGGGGCATCGAGTTTAAGCAAGGCATATAATAAGTTTAGGCATTTAGTTCTACAGAAATCTGCAAGTCTCAAACTAAGTAATGTCCTAGGAGCATCTTAACACCTTTCATTGACACCTTTTGCTCTGAACTCATTGCAGCCAAAGCTATAGGGAAATGGAATTTCCACTGAGTTTCTAGTTGTTTTTTTGAGATATTTTCTACCAGTCCTCAATAGATTAGAGACGGTATTATGCCATGAATGTATTCAGTTGGCCACTTCCTTTTTGAGTCCCATCGCATAATCTGTTTTTAGAGTTTACTTTTCTTCCATGTAAGCAGATGATCCTTATTCCCTTGATGGGTTTCCACTGTCTGCTGCAGTACAAGAACTATGCCATAACATCGAGTGATTTTTGTTAGACCTCCTTTTTGGCTAAACAGCAGGCTGGAATGATGAAGAGAAGGAAAAGCAGAACTCAGACTACCGATATGTACAGTGACAGTGGCAGAGCAAACAAGTGAGAAGAAAAAGCTGCTAAAACTCTGGGAGTAGCCACAATTGCTCTCCTGATTTTCTGATGCTGCATTTTGCAACTATCATTAAGTGATGTTTTCCTCATGTTTGCAACTTCCCCTCTGTCCCTTTGCCTTTGACATCTGTTTGGTTTACACAGACAAATTCTGTCAGGATTCCTGACAGTGTGTGTGTAGTTTTTTTCTCTATGGTTTCAAAAAGCAATGATAGTAATCATGAATTGTAAAACGATTATGATGATGAGGAGGAGGAGGAGGAGCTGTAAAATAATGAAGATTGATTGTCCAACAATGACCTCATTTTCAAAATTACAATCTATTGGATTCTATCAGAGCTAGCTTCTGACCTCAATGTCCATAAATTTTATTCTTTTTAATATATTTCCTTCTGTAGAGTTATATTTCTTTACCTGAACAAAATATTGCCATTTAATTTTATGCCCCTTATAACTCTTCATAATTTTAAAATGATCTGGCTGAGGTTAGAAAGATATATTTGCAGGTACTTCTTAATTAAAGACTGGGCTTTGAAATCATAATGTCAGCCCATTTCACTAGTGCAGATGAAATTATATTATGGTCTTTGGAAATTAGGAAGGCAAAAAAAGAATTTAAAATAAGTTGCTAGTAAACTTCATTTTCTTTTTTTTTTTTTAGGAAACATTATCAACATTGGGAACAGAATTTTTCTCTGTTTATTTAAAATGTATGCTATCACATTAATTACTGCTGCTGGAGAGCGAGTATCAGCTTAAATAACATGCAAATGGTCAATACAGTTTTTTAAACAGATAGGTTATACAGGCCATTTTGCAATAGAATTAACCCATAAGCTTGTTCAGGCTGGAAACTGTAATCCATCATAATTTCATACAGCATCAAGTATAACAGGAACCTAATCTCATTTCAGGTTCTGGAGTGGATATTTTAATTAAATTAGCCAATGAAGATGACGATGACAATAACAGGAGTTCTTCCTGTTGGAAGAACTGATGCATCAGAATGGAGATGATGATGACAATAACAGGAATTGTTCCTGTTAGAAGAATCGATTCCTGGTGGAATGCATCAGTAACAACCACCTAGGAAGCTCTGCCAGGCAGTTTGCCATCAGTACTGAACACTGGCAGCATTGTTGTTCCTATCTAAAGTCAGAGGCACGCAAGGGAAGTGTGATAGCAAAGAATGACATTTGTCCATAAGGTAAATTACGCACCACTTAGGCACTGCTCACACCTTGGAAAGAGGACACTCATCAGGAATACGAAGCCAGGGTTGGGCCACTTCCCCCTCATTTCATCATGCCTCGTGCAGGCATGGAGAGCTGCATGGGAACGAATGCCTGGTTCCTGTGACACAGGCAGCCCTGACGCTTGTGCCATCCAACCTGCTGTGCCCACGTGCCTGCCAGTTCAGTGTCAGGGCAGGAGCAGGTGGTGGGAGGCACAAATAGAAAGTCAGGAAGGTGGGGCAGATTCAGATACTGGGCTAAGAAGAGGGCATGCCCTTTCAAAATCACACTGTGCTGGTTTTGGTTTAATTTCCAATTCTTTCAAGATTCAGATACCATACTGAGTATGGATCCTCAAACAGCGTGTGTTTGAAAGTCACATCCCTTTCAGCCTGGTTTTACATACATCAAAAGGAATATAAATTGCATATACTCTGAACTTCAGTTAGGGAATATCCAGAGGATCCTCCATGGTACTCTGTACCTGTGCATAGCATGGTCTCAACATTTTCCTCTTTCTTTCCCCAGAGCTTTCCCCGTCTCATTTACTCAAATGAAATGTGATCACACTCCAAAAGCAACAGGAAAGGTCTGTAAGTAAGTGAATATATGATTCCAAACTCAAACCCCAGGTAACACTGGTGTGGGAGCTCTAGAAATAAGCCAGTTAAACGAGCTTAGAGCCAGAATTGTGTAGCAGTACTCTTCTTCAGCATCTCTGACAATAACACTTAGAGATGGCTTCTTTGTAACTCCTCTTCATGGATTACACACCCTTGAAAACATTCGTATTTTCTAGCCAAGGAAAGCATGCAGAAACCGAAGGAATTCTCCTGTTTTGTCTAAAAGGGTAAAACAGAGCACCTTCTCCCAGTGAACGGCCTTTCTTCTGAGGACATACCATGCTCTTAGTGGTATCCGATCAATAAATAGGACTTCCTGGCTGGTCTCTTAACTCTATCTTCAGAATTATTTTATATGATTATATTAAAGAGGCTATTTAAATATGTTCATAGTATGGACAACATTTTAATGAAAAGCTTGTTTCATGATCCAGCTTTTCCTTCCAGGCTGCAGTATCTTTGCTGCAACCAGTTACTTTAAAGCATCATATCACAAAGATTATTAGTTATTGAACAATAAAAAGTAGATGTTGATAATAAGTGAGCTAATAGCACACGAGGACCAGCATTTTGTTCATAAAGCATCCAGTATCACTAGGGAAGTATTTGGATACCTCTTTTCCATAGCACCAGAATTAACATTGATCAGTGATGACTGTGTATTGCCTCCAAGCTACAAAAAAAAAGTAACAAAGCAGCGACCGCTAGATAAAGTATTCTCACTGAAAAAGGGCCACTTCTCAATATTTTTAATTGGAAGTACATATTTGAAATCAGATAGCAAAATATGTATTATTTTCCAGAGAAAAACTGACAGTGAGCTCAGCGGAAGCTTTATAAAGCAAGAATGACAGGGCTCAATCAACAGAGTTTACATGATGAACACTTGGAGATAAAAATCAAGGCGAGGCCTTAATTCAGAAGGGATGTGCATTATAGTCTCATTAGTGCACTGTCTAGTGGGATAATCTTAGATCAGCTTCAGTCTGTCAACAGCATGGGAGCAAACACCTGTGCATGCAGCAGTGCTAAAATAATTGCTAATCAAAATAGTCTATTAAACCTAGAATGAAGATGTGTACAGTGTTCCTGCAGCAAATGAGAGGATAGGCATACCAAAATGGTTTTTTTTTCTTGGTAACTTTAATTTACGAAAGTGAGAAAAGGGCAGTTCCAAGCATCAATTAACATAAGAACTGTATGTACACATACCAGTCTTGGAGGCTATGTTGTCTCTCCTTTCAGCATGCTTTGAGAAGCATCAAGAACCACCCATGTAAAGAGTACTCCTATTTCAAGCCTTTAACTTCAGTTTATTGGAGTTTTCTATTAGTGTTATTTGTTAGGATGTGTGCTGGTTTTGTGTAGGGGCAGGGGTGTCAACTTCTGTCAGAAGCTGATGGAAGTTTTGCCTTTGTTTGATGGACCTGGCTGGCTCTGGGGCAGACCCACCGCTGGCCAGGGACGAGCCAATTTGTGACAGTGATAACGTATCCATGAAAACATATTTAAGAAGGGGAAAATTAAAAAAAAAAAAAAAAGAGAGAGAGAAGAAGCAGAAGTAGGCGTCCTTGTGGGCATTGCAGCCCTCACCCTCTGGCCTCCCACCGGGTGGCCATCTGGGCCTGACTCAGCCCGGCCTGACCACAAGAAGTGAAGAGAGGAGATGTGAAGAATTTCTGGTGAGAGGCATGGCTGCAGATGCCAAGGTCAGTTCAGAAGGAGGGGGAGGAGTAATGCTGCTCCCAGCAGATTCCCCTGCAGCCTGTGGTAATGACCATGGTGGAGCAGGTTGTCCCCCTGCAGCCCATGGAGGTCCACAGAGGAGCAGAGATCCACCTGCAGCCTGAAGGAGGCTGTGGCCCATGCAGGGCCTGTGCTGGAGCCGTGCAGGTAGCCTCAAGGCTCACCCACCATTTTTTCTGGGGTAGGTGGGTGAGGAGGAGACCGGGGGTCCCCACGTCTCTGCTCCCGTCACTCTTTGGTGCTGCGGGTCCTGCTGCCCTCAAAGCCACGCGTGGGCTGCTCTGCCCGCACAGCCAGCTCCTGCGGCAGCCACCTGCGCGCAGCCTTAATTTCCCGCTGTTTCTCGCATTGCTTGCCCCCTTCATCAGCTCAACATTGTAAATCTCTTCGTTTAAAGGTGCCTTTAAATATATCTATAATTTCCCACTCACTTTCTTCTAACTGTCCATTCCCATTTGGAGAGGAAGTGACCCAAACTGGAAGCAGTGCTTCAAAGCAGGATATTCATGGAGTATCACCGTATTTTTCACTGTAATATTCTTTCCTGACTCATGTTTTCCCCTTAATTCCTGATACGACAGCATCTTTTCCTTCAATTACACTCTCCCCCCCGCCGCTTTTTCCACTCGCGCAGGGCTGCGGCTGCCTCGGGAGCGCCCGGGGCCTGTCAGCAGGGACCGCCCGCCCTCAGTCCCCAGCGTGCCCTGCCCCAGCCGGCCCCGCCGCCACTACCGGTCCCCGCCACTACCGGGACCTGCCCCGAGCGCTCGGCCCCGCCTCCGCCGTCACGGCGGGACGGGGCGGGGACGGGGCGGGCAGACAGGCCCCGTCCATCCCCGCCCTGCAGCCGCCGCCCGTCGCTCCCGGTGGGAGCAGGTTGGCCTGGGCCAGGTAAGGGCAGGGGGAGCTCCGGTGGGGCGTGCCGGGGATGGTCGCCGCCGGCCCGGAGGAAAGCGAGGAACGGGCTGCCAGGGTGGAGGGAGCTTGTCAGGGCGGTGGGAAGGGCGGCGGGCCGGGGCCGGGGCCGGGGCCGCCGCGCCCGGCAGGCCCTCGCAGGGGTCGGGGTCGCTTCCGCGGCGCGGCGGGGCCGCCTGGCCTGGGGCGAGCGGGGCGGCTGTGGGTGGGAGTGGGGTGACCGGGCCGTGGGGCGGGCAGGGCCGGGGCCGCGGCGTGGGGCGCGGTTTTGGAGTGCGGTCTGTTGTGTCCCCACCACTCCCGTTCCCCTACGCCCCTCCCCGTGGCATCTCCCTGGTATCATGGCTTTGGGCTTGACGCTGACCGTGATGCTCCAAGGGGAGACTCGGGGCCTACAGCCGCTGTTTTACAGCAGCTTATGTCGGCTTGTAGCATAGGCTGGTCCCCTTCGCTGTACTGAAACCCTCTCCATGCTCTTCCAGACCCGAGGTGAGCAAAGCATGTCAGCAGGAGAAAGGGAGACTATGAAAATCACCTATGTAAATAGCGAGCCTGGGCCTGGCGCGTCAGGCCTCTGGCCCCACATTATCACTGCTTTCTCGGTGAACCACTTGCCGCTGCATCAGAAATGGGCACTTCTTAAAACCGTAGAAGGAAGTGGAAGTTTTCACTCTGCTTTGCATGAAATGCAAGGCACTGCATCTTAATTGAAGCTCAGTGATAAAATCCCAGGGTACTTGTTCCCAGAAGCGATGTCCTCATGTGTAGTGACCCCCCTTCACTGATGAACAAGTGGTGCCAAGACAGAGAGCCACGCTGGCGGGGCAAACGGAGCCCTCCTGACCGATGGGAGTCCAGGCGTGTGCCGTGCCGGCAGTGCTGCCCTTCTGCTTGGGGCTTGGGGTTTCATGTGAGTGCTGTTAATAGAAAAGACGAAAAAGAGGAGAGGGGAAAAAAAAAGGTAAAATACATTAAAATTAGAAGAAAGTGATGTTAAATGCTGGCATTATTATAAACTGCATATATGTTCCCTTCGTGAAGACATCTCTTGTAGTCCTATATCAGAATATTAAGTAGCACTCTTCTTGGTGGCTTACACTGAAGTGAAACTCTTTGTGGGGGTGGGAAGACGAAAAAAAAAAAAAGGGACCATGTGCTATATGTAGTCATTAGCATCCTGGTAGGCCTCAGAGAAACTCATCAGCACCATCAGAACTTGTGCAAAGATAACTTCTCCCTCAGTATACTTGATCTGAGCATTTGGTTCAAAATGAACAAGCTGCCATTAGGGAGATTTGAGTGAGAACATGCAGTGCACCAGATGCCCTGTGTTCCTGGTCCATCTTCGTCTTCCGATGAGGTATTGTTTGTCTATCAGCAGTACAAGAAACTTGGCACTTCAAAATGGTCATCTTGGGTCCATTTTTTAGCCCTCCTGTTCCGTCCTCTCCCCAATAGTTCCACTACTCAACATTCATTCTTCTATTCCTGCTTCGTCGTCAGGCCTCTAAACGCTTTGTGCCCTCCTAGGAAACATAATTCCCTTACTTAAGGCATTTCCCAGGGAACTAATATGTTCTGTTAGGCCTGTCACAGCTATGTGCTTCTTTCATCTAGTTCATTATAAATATTGATGTGGATGAATCGGACAATGATAAGCATATTCTTTTCTTTTAGCCATATATGCTGAGTGTTAGTGATGCATTAGGCCTAATAGTATTTCAGACTTCCGTATTTTAGTTTTCCACATTGAATTCCAGTTCTAAATGCCCCTCTTTAAATTACATCTTTGCTGGACGGAATCTTTTTGAAGGAAAATGACTAAATCACAGACCAGTGTCACAATCTAATAATCTTTTTTTTTTTTTTCTT
>WHYT01016997.1:7733-129259 GCA_009806455.1 Tetrax tetrax
TGGTTATGGGGATAACTACATCACTTTAGCTTTCTGGAGCTGGTTAAACATCAGTGTTTGGGATATACTGTACTAGTGATAAGTAAATTCTTTTCCAACAAACTTGGATTTTCTTAGGTTTTGACTATCCATCTTTAATGGCCAAGTGGCTACCTGAGAAGAATTATGTAGCTGATTTTGTAGCCCTTGACAAATCCCACTGTTTAGGTATTCTGATAATAAGAGAGAAAAAAAAAATCTCTTTTATAAAATATAGGTCTCTTAGATGATTCTGGTGCTTAGATAATCTCTTCTCTTGCTGTTCTGCAGCACAATGTTGTAAACATAACTAGTCCTCTGCATTTTTTCTCATTTAATTCACTCCTCACTGCATGCATCTTATCATGCATTAGAGGCAAGTTGAAACATTAATTAATTTGAGCCATTTCACAGAGCTGCAGGAACTCATTAAATTGTCTTATCACTTTGAATTCAGAGGCCAAGCACATAGTGCCTGCTTGCTGCCTACATGTGGCAAAATTCTTCACCTAAAATGAACTTAGAGATGTGTTAATTTCTTGAGTGCACCTGCTATTTGGTACCTAAATATCCCATCTAGAAATGCTGAAGACTTCACTATGTATACTGTACTGTGTATAGATTAACAGCTATGTGTCTGGATTCTATTTATGCTCCTTAACGCATTTTATAATTCACATATGGATACACTGATTTAAAAAAAACCCAACCACTAAACCTCATATGTTATTTTTCCTTTTTATTTCTTTATTCAGTGATGAGTATCTTCTTACAAGCATTTGTGTGGACGAGCAAAATGTTCCCGCTCTTTCTTACAAGACCTGTTTTTAATCCTGCCCACATTATGGACAAAATTCTTCCTTCAGTCAGGAATGCATCCTGCTGCAGATACTGGCCTCTGTGCCTAATACTAAGTTATAAGCAATCAATGCATTATGGGAAACAGAGGTGTAACATGATTTTCAAAGGGTAACCAAGGCAAAATTGACATCCTGTTATTTAGCATATCAAGCTAGAAAACAGGTTGGGCCATCAGGAATTAGCACTGTGAAAACCTGAAAATGAGGAAGGGAAACTTTGAAAGAGATGCAAATAGATCACAGAAAATCCAGATACTAATTCTTCTGTCTTCCTTCTGTTTCTTACTAGAACAACCTGTGTGTTTAATGCTTCACAGGTGGTAAGCAATTTTGTTAGGCAGGGTAGGGAGGAAGCAGTGTTGCTACTTGTGGAGCTCGGGCTTGATTTGATTTACTCTGATTTACAGTAGTGTGATGGACCATGAAAACAAGGCACCTGATCTCTTGGTTTCCATTACAAGCCTAAAGACAGAAGATGTCCATATATGAGAGCTCTGAACAGGCTGAAGCTGTGGAGTTGGAGCTGTGTGCTGTACAGATTTTAGGGGGTTTGTTAGCATTTGTCATTAGGAAGATCTCTGCCTCACAACAGATAGGGAACCTTTGACTGTGTCAGTCGCTAGCATTTGTTTTCTGAATACTTCACTAAATCAGAAGGAGACCAACCATTTCCATTGCATTTGGTATCTTTATTTATGCCTGTAGCAAATGTTCTAGCATGCAAGGTCTGAGCCCCTTGAGGGGGATGGGAAGCGTCCTGCATCTTAGATTGAGCCCTAGGTCTGTTGTGCACTGGACGTCGTAGAGGTCTGAAGGCACACTGCAGCTCGCTTGGCCTTCATTCTAGTCTAAAATGTACTCATAGCCAGTTATCAGAGCCATGCCAGTTTCCCATTCTAACCTTTCCTTGTGTTCTTGTGCCATCACAAAGAGCAGCAAGGCAAAAGGCACAGGACAGTTTTCCCATGTTGGTATTAATTCAATTGTCCACTTCTGTTTTTATCTGTGGCCAGTTTCTCATGTCTGTTATATCTAACTTGACGAGTGCTGACATTGTTCTCTCATGCTTTGGACTGTGCTGTGAATGGATTTATGTAAGTGTCTCTGTCTCCTGCTCTGTGTCTTGTTTTATGGCTTGATGGATGGGAAAAATTCAGAATTATGGGATCCATAGTAATGATGCTTTTAGTTGCTATTTTGGTCAAGTCTCCTTGATAAATTGCAGGTGAGTGTCTTGTAATTAAAATAACTTGGAAATTTTGCTCACTGATCAGTCTTAAATAATTTGATTATTGGTAAATTCTATGAGACTCCAGTAAAGTAAAAGCAATGGAGAGTGTATTGTTGTTGGGGTGGCTTTGTGTTTAGCATGACTTACATGATACTTGACTACTCTTTTTCAAATATAGTTGTCTGAAAAATACTGAGTAGGGTAATTTCTGATTCCTCCTCCTGTGCTGCGGGAAGTGAATAGAGATGAATCTCTTGTGCCTTGTGCAAGTGCTCAGTGCACTACCCTGTGAGCTTGTTCTTTGGAAATGCTTTGGACCCATGTATATACTTGTGATCTCTGCAGAAATTTACAGAGCCACTGTGAATTTTCCCCTATTCTAATAATTCTCATGGCTTGTGGCAAAACTGTTCACTGAAAGATTTTCTAGGGTACTGAATTAGGTACAACAGCTTTTCTGTATTCCTGTTTGGAGGGAAAACTTTGGGGTAATGATGGCCCTGGCACTCATGTAATAGGAGCTTGGTTCTCATTTCACCTTGTTTGCTTATGGGTAAGTGACTTCACCTTTGTTTTTCTCAGTTGTCTCATCTTCAAACTGGAGATATTAATGATCCCCTATTCTGGGAGAGGGTTTTGGTATTGCATTTGAGTTCATTATCATCTGCTAGGGGCTCAAATTCCATGATATCAGTACAAGACAGCAACTTGCAACATGCACTATCAGGTGTAACACATGAACAGAAAATGTTTCTCATACAGAGCTGAGCTGCTTCCGTGGTAGAAGAAAAAAGAAAGTCCAAGGAAAAGATTTCTCTCTTGTGACAGCTTAGTCTACTCCCTAGGTTATTTTTACAGGTAAAGTTTTTGAGACATTTTTAGCTGCCAGTCTGGTCTGTAACTTAACCTGCTGGCAATGAGAAAATTGCTGTGAAGCACCAATATTAAACAGCAGATCCCCTCATTCTTGTGGTGTCTTTCTTGTGTGATGAGAATAATGAGCTTCCTTTTGAACACTGCAACCCACATCTGGCAGGGCTTTTCCATGTTTCTCTTCAATTTTACTCTTAGTTGACTGCCTGCACCATGGAAAGGGACTTTGCTCTGAACAGGGCAGCTTAGTGCTGATTTAGGGTGGTGCCAAATCCCCAGCCTATAGATAGATGCTCCCAAGGATTTAGGTGGTCCTGCCTCACTTAAAAGCTCTCAGGATGCTCATGGCATCTACCTTCTGTATCTCAGTCCTTTTGTTGTACTATTCACTGCTAGTTTTTCCCCCTCCTTGCAGAGCAATCCTGAAGATATCTGCACTGAAAAGGGTAAGGTGTCCCGTGTGGTGAGGTGAACATAAAACATTTGTCCAGGGAGTTCCTAATGTGGCAGGCAGCATATAAGCTTTAATGAAACCTGCTTTCCACGATGTTTTGTTCCGTTCCAGGTTATTTTTCCCTGTCAAAATGTGTTTTGGTATCCTTTAAAGGGAATCTAACACTGCAAATGAGGCCTAAACACCACAGAATGATCTCAATTGATTCACAGGTTGCATTCTCCTTAATGCAATCTAATGCAGCACTTGCATATGCCTAACAATTTTGCTAAAGACGGATATTTACAGACCTTTCTTACTTGCATTACTCCTCCTTTGCCTCTGCAATAAAATAAAATGCAATTACTTTAGCAGTCCCTGTATGCTGCAGAAGTCATCAGATGTTGACTAAAATAATTTCTTTTTTTTTCCTCTCTTTAAAACAGATCTGGAATAGCTTTGATAAGGGAGAAATGCTATTGTTTTGCCTCAGAGCTAAGGTTATGCCCAAATTAAAACACAAGATCTGAGAATCCTTAAGCTTGGGTTCCAGACTGAGTTTGTAATTTAAAAGTTGGGGCTGATACCTTGTTTGATGAGGAGAAACAGCAGCTGCCTGGTCCAGAAACTGGGTATTGCTGAACTCTAGGAAAGACTGCACATGGACATAGAGTTGAATTTTGCAGCTGAAGCCTTATGCCTTAGTCTGTGCAGAGCTTACTGACTAATCTGATGGCCGTCTTCTAAAAAATGTTCATAATTTGCTTTTGTACAGACCTTCATTTGGAACTGTGAATGTGCCGTAAAGAGCTTGACTGAACCATTTGGGAAACCCGTAAGTCCTTTAGTTTTATATTGCAAAGCTTGCCTTCCCTTTTTCCTCTAACACCAGAGCTCCTGTGCCAGCTGTTCAAATGAAGTTGAAAGTCAGGAACATCTTTGTGGGTGTGAATGACAGGTTTGGATTGTCAAACAGCTCTGCAAGATTTAGAGCACAGTTTAATCTGTTCATCAAGGACTGAGAATTTGACTTGCCTTATTTTTCTGGTCTTGATTAAAAGAACCAGTGTAATTCCTCCCTCCATATTACCTCAGCCCATGTGAGGAGAAACTCAACTCCTGTGAATCCTTAAAATAAGAAGGGAGAAGTGCCAATTTATCAGGGCAAAACGAAGGCTGAAAAAAATCTGTCTGTGCTTTATGAAGGTAGCAGATACATTGAGATGCAAGTGTGGGGCCCAGGCTTGCACTTCTTTGGCGTTCAACACCTGCCACTGTACTCTGGAGATCATTATACTGCACTTTTAAATGTAGGAAACTTTCAAGCTGCCTTTGTGATAATACTAATCAAGTGATAAATATTCCATGCCTAAAAACGTAGTCAGTGCCTCTCGTTTGCCTTGCTTGCAGAAAGCAGATGGGATAGTGTGGGTCTGGCATGTGTCTCTCCTTCTCAGTCAGCACCTTGTAGTTTTCAACAGCTGCCAAAATAGTAAAATGCTTGGTTGGGAAAAGTGAAATAGATGGAGTTGAGAGGCTGATGGAGGAGCTATCTATATGACCATTAAATTAATTGGTCAAAGTGGCCATAGAACAAGCTCTGCTTCTCACTTACTCATGTTGGTGTAAATTCTCTGCTTGCAGCTGCAGCGCATGGCCAGACAGTTGTGTTGTTTCCGCAGGTGGAGTCGGGCCATACTTTTAACACAGCAAACTGCCTGCCATGGCCTCCAGCTTCATCATGGCAAGTCAAGCTGCAGTACCTGATGTCTGGTGTTTTGCTGTCAAACAACTGAAGAAGGGCTTGTAAGCTAAAAGCTTGCAGTCGATGAAGAAAATAGCATGTCTGAGGAAAGATAATTTGTTTCATTCATATTAACTTTGTCATCTTTAGTGCTGATTGTTTTCTAAAATTCTGTAGCGTTGCATCTTCCATCGCTTACTCTGGTGTCCTCCTTTAACTAATAAGAAAACACAAACAAGCTTCCCAGGGAGGTTGCCCACTTTCACTGATTATGCTGTACTTGCTAGGACTTGTAGGTGTGCTGCCCTTAGCCTGGGCTGAAAGGGAAACTCCCTGTGCCAAAGGAGACTGTTGAACCAGGTGAATCCCACCTGCACCAATGCTGAAGGTACAGAGGACAGAGCTAGAAACATGTTCCACCCTTGTAAAAGCTAAGTTAAGGAAGTGTATCTGCCAGTGGTTTTTTAATATGGTCTGATAGCTTTCATTAGGGAGTTCCTGAGGTGGTATTATCTGAGACAGATAGCTCCTAGAGTCACAGTGCGGTTTCAGGAATGGGATTAAGTGACCCACAGGGGAATGGGGCTGGCATCAGAGCTCAACTTTCAAATACAGTGAAGATAAGTATATGCCTGCTGCTAGACATTGATTAAGAGCTTTCTTCCTTTCCCTGTGTTAAGCTTAGCTACTGACAGCTAATGGTGTTTGGCCCTCTGTACAATTAATTGTCAGTTTCTGATTATGATGTTTAATTATGCTGTGGAAAATACCAGAGTTACTGGGAAGTGCTAGAAAAAAATTAACAATTGAAACTATAAATCTAGCATTAAATTTCTAATATTTATTCCTAAGGTAAAAGTGACCTTTATAAACTGTTTCCAAACAACGAGCTCTTAATCTGTCTATCACATTGAGCAATGAAACCAACTGAGCAGCTCAGAACATGAAAGGTAGGAAGCCTAGTGCTTGGTCTTTTAAAGGGATTGGATTTTCCCATTGGAGCCTCACTAGTTCATACCACAACTGGGCAGAGGATTTAGTTAAAGACAGTGAAAGACCTGCTGGAAAATATCATATGAAATCTCCAAGAATGTCTGTGTACTTCATGCAGAAAGTTACAACTGAGGATAAGAAAAAGAAGTTTGCATTGCAGCATGATTTTTTTTTTTAAGTGTATGCATCTCCAAGAACAGGCTTACAGTTACAAGTATGTATTTGTAGTTATAGTAATGAGGCATCTGCATGAAATCCATGTGCGAGTTTCCATAGAGGGCCTGTGGTTTTGGGTGTGCCACAGCTTTGGTTTTGACACTTTGTCTGGTGGTGTGGGACAAACAAATGGGATGAGTGTTGCAGTGTTGTGCTGTTACAGAGGAATTTGGAGCAAAGCAATCATCCTGCTGTGATAGGAGAAGTCATCCCATCATCCACTTTTTCAAGTGGTCTAGAATAGATGTATGATTAGATTCAATTTCTTCACAACCCTTTGCAAAATTTGAGGAATTACATGTATTAAAATGCTGGTAAATTGTCTTTCTTCCACCTGACTGACAGCTGATCATGGAAAACAGGCAGAAACTTTTCATGGTGGCAAAGCATGGGGTAGCCATGACAGTAAGAAGACCCATAAAGGAGTTTTGCAATGTATCATCCAGGTGTTGGATTTATTTTGTAGCCTTGTGAGAGGTTTCGCCTGAAGCACTGTGCGTTCAGTGGGTGATAAATTCCCAACATTTTAATTTGGGCCGGAAGAAACACACTTGCTGCAGGCTCAGGGTTCTACTTCTTCTAAGATGTAGTTATTGCACAAAACCAAAGCTTGCATCTATTCTCTTTAGGATATAACTGGGAAGAATTCTATAGAAGGTTTTTTCCTTCCTCCCACCCTTTTAGTATCTCTAAGTTTCTGCGTGCCAGCTAGGTTGACAGGGACAAGAACATGCTGAGAAAATATCTCAGTACAGTTCGTAACCTTTGCACATGGAGGTTTATTTAACAGCAGGAATTGCCTTATGTTGTGAAAGATGTATGCAGAGAGTGAAAGAAGGCTGCCCTTTTCAGAACCCTATGGAATATAAGACTTGGAGTATAGGATCACCTCTCTGGTACTGTCAAAGTGATCCACTGGTCAAAGGAGGGATTTGGTTGGATTCGGTCAGACCCCAGAGTACCTATGCCAGTTCAGAGAATGGATTTCCTTGGTGTTTGCACTCTGGTCTTCAAGAAGGTCAGTCTTCTTTCCTGTCCTGTGACCTTTGCACCTTTCCTGCTGAGACTCAACACAGCCTTGATGGGAACAGCAGACATGATAGAAATGGTGGGGAATTGTAGAGGAAGGTGCTTAGATACAGGCCAAGAAAGCGTCAGCTGTGTGTTTGATAAACACCCCATGAAGATCTGAGAAACTCTATGGATGTCCTGATTCTCAGAGAAGCGTTGCCCTCTGGTTCTTAGAGGAAAGCAGGAACACTGAGTGTTCACCTCACTGCCTGCTCGGAAAGTTTCTAAGCCAGATACTTCTTTTTTTGAACCTCAGTATTTTCACTCTGGAAACCACCTTGGATCTGGAAGTTGAAACCATTGACTGAACTAAAAAGTGTATACATTTTTGATGTATAAGTTAAATGCCTGAAAAAAAAGCTGGTGAAAGCCCCTGGGCAGATCACACATTCAAGACAGAAATTTGCAGCTTCTTGTTTCTTGTCAGCATTTCTCAAAGCATGGTGGTGCAAGAAGTATTTAGGGCATGAACCTAAAACCATGCAACCTAAAACAGTATAGCCACCTTAGCTTGCCAGCTTGACTGATGATGGGCACAGACAGTAAAGCTGATTTGATGCACTGCGAGTAGAGGAGTAGGCAGAACACACAGGCAACGCCCTTGAGAATCCTGCATTTCTCCTGATTTAATTTGTAAAATCAGTCTAATGGCACATCTGTGGGAAAAAAAAAAAAAAAAAAACCTGACCAAAAATGTAAGTTATAAGATAGATAGTGAAACTTGCTGCAGTGCATCTCACAAACAAGCTTAAAAAGAGACATCCAATTGTCTTAAGCAAAAATACTCAGTGACTCTGCACCTTATGACCCCTGCGTGGCCACATTAAGGTGCTCTTGGTGACATGCTTTGGATTCCTGTGGCATTCTCACACCTGCACACGTGCTATTGTTCCCTATGAGAAGAGAGAAAAGAGGAGTAGTGTTGCGAGGCTGCCATTTTAATGTCTCAGAGGATTTAGTGGTAGAGTTAAAGACTTGCTAAGCTTTGGAAAGAAGGTGTTGTTTCAGCACTCCTTTAAGCCTATCTGAGACCATAGTGCCCCTTGAAAAGGGTGGTCTTGGTCTTTGTGAAACAGCATTGTGAGTTCCTGGCATTTCCCTTGGGTTGGAAGGGAAGACTATGTTGGACTTATGTTGTGGGTAAATACGATACTGCCTTTCAGCAGTTCTACCTTTCCCAAGATCCTTGATTTGGAGATATCTTCCACTCATTTCGCTGGGAGTTGAATCAGGTCCTTAGTGAAGCCTAACTATACAAATGAAAAAAATAGTGTTGCTGAAACAGAAAGAGAGACCTGAAAGGAAGGCCATCTTAATCTTTGCTCAAAAGTCCCTCTTTTCTGCATTAACCTCTGCAAATGAAGACTATCCAGTGTCTAGAGGACCCCTGTCAGGGAAAAAAAAAAATAAAAAAAAAATCTCCAAAACTCCAAACAAAATAGCATAGAACAACTCTATCAACACTTTTCTTGGAGGCAGATGAACAAAATTAGAGCATCCTTTCAAATTCAACTAGACTTTCACTTAAACAGAAAATCTTCTCCTGCATAAGTAACCTTCAGGGAATTAGTTAAAATCTGCTAAGAAAAAATATATACCACATCTCACTCTCCTCAAAAAGCCTTATTATGTTCATTCCCATTAACTCCCTCCTCAGGGTATTTCGTATGTCTGCAGAACATATTATGGCCATTTGGTTCTGAATGTTTTTGCAGGACTGTCACTGAATTTAAGTCAGAAAATGGCTAAAACTGTGAACAACATTTCAAAGATTATAACAAGAGTGTTTCAGTAATAAATTAGTCAGCAGATAGAAATGTCTCACTAATTCCCTGTCAGACCAGGCACAGTCAAAGCCTGAAGGAGAAGGTAAGACATTTTGTTTGATGTATCTTGATATGGTGCTATTCAAGTGAAGCTCTGCCAACTTTTTCACTTTAATTTTGCATTGCAGAACCCTGCTGAAAGTTCTCTCACTGCTGTTTAGTCATTAATTCCTTCCAGTAGCAGCCCTTTCACCCTCACAGGTAAAGTTGGAAAACTGGCATTGACTGTGCTCTATATGTCGTTTTCGCGTGATTTACCCTTGAATATCTGTGTGGCATATCTGTCTATGTCCAACTTCCTCAGTGGGTAAAGGCTTTAATCATGTTCATGAGGAAGCAGCATAGTGATTCTTGTACCAAGGAAGTCCTTCTCGAGGGTTAAGTAAAGCCTCTTCATAAATGCACACAGCAGAAGAGTTAAAAGACTTTATGCTTATTGACTCAGATGGCTTTTATATCTAAGTAGGAATCCTTTCATTTTGAAGTTCAGTTCTCTTGCTTTCTCTTGCAAGGCTGGACATTTTATCTGTGAATTTCCTACTGGACAAAGGAATGGTGAACTCCTGTTTCTCAGGAAAATGAGCTCTACAGACCTATCATCAGCTCTGTACAAAATGGTTTGCCAGACATTCCGAGCATGAGGTAAAGTCCCTCCTGGGCCTGTGCTGCAGTCATCACAGTGGGGAAGACTAGCTTTTGAAATAATTTCAGTTTTTATTCATTAGCATGTATAGAAATAGGACACTTGATCCATGCAAAAGCAAACAGCCAGAGTATACTGTGTCACCCAGCAAGGCTACAGGATGAAAGGGCAGAGACGACAGGGAGCACGGCAGCACTGGTTCAGAACAAAGGTCACCTGCACCAGTATCCTCTGCCAACGGCAGCCACTGGCAGATACTTAGAGGACACACGTATGCAAGACTTTTCACCAACTTTTTTATTTTTTCAGATCCTTTTTCTCCTTGGTAGATCTCTCTTCCAAGTAAGTGTCTAGTCCTCTCTTGGAGTCCTCTAAACTATTTGCAACAACAACATCCTTTGTCGAGACGTTCCGCAGGCTGACTACCTGTTGCGTGAAGAACCTTTACCTTACCTTGAGGCGAGCTCCTTGTAGCTTCATTTTTTTTGGCTTTAATTTTTGTATTGGAAGAGACAGTGCATAATTGATGTCTGCCTATCTGATCCTGACCTCTGTTGATTTATAGATCAGTATCATACCTGCAGTAAGATGACCCCTTTCCAAACCAAAGGGAACATATGGAAATTGTTCGTTGTGTGGAAGCTGTTCTGTAGCTCTGGTTATTGTAGTTGCCTTTCTCAGATGAGGGAGCCAGAACCACATGCTGTCATGAAGATGTGGAAAAGCCATAGATTCATACAATTGCATAATTAGTTTTCTGGGTGTTTTTTTTTTTTTTTTCTATTTTATTTTTGCTATTTTGGCTCTTACTGAGTTGATGCTTTTATGGAACTAACAATCCTAATGCCGAAATGTTGTTCCTGGCTAATAATTGTCAGGTTTGAGTCCATTGTTTCCTATGCAAAGTTACGATTTTTTTTTTCCTCCATGTGCATTGTTACCTATATTGTCATTCATCTGCCATTCTGTTGTCCAGTCACCAAATCTTGTATGGCCCCTTAGCAATTCTTCTGAGTGTGCCCTCATTCTTACTGTCTTGAATAATTTTTTTTATCTGTAGCAAGTCATCTCACCTTTTGCCAGTTATTTATGAGCAAATTGAATATCAGCACAGTTCCCTGAGGAAATCACCTGATGATCTCTCTTCATTGTGAAAGCCTACCTTTTGTTTTTTGTCTTTTAACTAGTTATTTTTCCTTGAGAGGACTTTTCTCTTACTCCATAGCTGTGCAATGTTTGCATAGATATGATTAAAAAGAGAAAAATCAAAGTAAATCATCACCAGAAGCAAAATTTCTGCAGATCAAAAAACTTCAAGCAAAGCCCAGCTATGCCCAAACAATAAATGCAGTTGTACAGGGGTTGTAATCATTGTCTTCCCAACAGGATCATTTAAATCCACATAGCCTGTATATGCTTATTTCAAAATGTGATATGTCATCCAGTAGTCCAGACAGGGCATCTGCTGGGCCACTAAATGAACTGCCAGGCACCTGTAAAGGGCACAAAGATCCAGTTGCAAAGGAGAAAAGTGTGTGGAATTTGTTATGGTTTGTTGTTTGTTTAGTGTTTTTTGTTTTGTGTTTTTTTTTGGTTTTTTTTTTTTTTTAAATTTCACAAAGCCATCTCTGTTTCAGATCTCTCAGGATCACCCTAAAGGAAAATGCTGAAGTTGGATTCTAAAACTTAAATCTCCACTGAAAAGCAAAAATTGTGCTGCCTTTTTTATATCTCCAGGTGTATTTCCCCGTGGCCTTGTGTCTCTTCCAGAGGCCTGTCCCCTACCTACATCTCTCTTCTCTATTTGTTCTAGCAACCGATTTCTTTCATACTGATCGGGGAGGTTTCTTAATCTAGGCACTTGGGTAATGCAGTTGAGTGTCACTCACAGAGAGAGGCATCCAAGCAGCATGGTGGAGTGAAGGGCAGTCCTTGCTGCAGCCTGGAGTTGAGGGCAGAAGGAACAGGAGCAGCTTTTTGTACTGATGTTGCTGATGAAGAGCATGATTCCTATGCATAGACCTTTAAAGTAATTTTATCTAGATCATACATTGCTTGCAATTTGTTAGTTGCCCAAGTAAATGTGGAGATTTGAGCCTGAAAACATGTTTTCTAAACTTTATTAGCTGGTAAACCGAAGATATTCCCTCTCCCTGAAAATCTTCCCTCCTTGTTAAACTGCTTCCCTGCTCAAGCAGGCTCATGTTTAGCAGAGCCGTGTCCTTGCTGGTCTCTTGTTCTGGAGTTGAGGTGGGTAGAGCAGATGGTGGATGTGTGCCCTGATTTTGGCCAGGTTAGCAAGACACATGTGGCAGAGCTGGGAGGGGCAGTCAGGCTGCCTGAGTCTTTCCTCACATACAGTCATGCTGGCTGTGGATACCAGCCACTCTCCTTTCAGATGAAGCTCTCTAAATGTGCAACGAACTGGGAGTGAGACCCTCTAATGGAGAGCATTGGACAACCTTAATTACAGGCATCAAAATGGGCAGCTTGTGTCATAGCCACAAAGTGGCTTTATTGCCAAAGGAGCTTGGTTGCACCAGGTTCTTGGTGCAAGGACCACTTTGCTATTTAGCTCATTTACAGGCCAATCTTCTCAGGTTTAAGACCCCCAAAAGGCCAGCCAATAATTGTTAATCAAAGCTTTGTGTTCTTTCAGTCAGTGCATGTCCCCACTCTTTGCTGAGCTGTGTTGTATTTGTAGGCATCTCTGCTTAGAGGATCTGTTTGTTATTTGTTATCCGAACGCCTATTCAACAAACTGGTAATGTGTCAGTGTTAATGGATTGGGTCAGTTTTCTAGCAGAACAAATTGATGCATTTAACCAAAAAAGAAGTGACAGTGATGTGGATGTTCAGGAAATACCTGTAACGGTTTGTTTTTTTTTTTTTTCTTTTTTCCATCCAAACAGTGATGCTGCCTGAGCACCAACAGATATTTCTGAGAATCCAAAGCAGAATGTCTAAAGGATCTTTGCCTGGTACTGAGTTGAGTTTACTGGTTAGAGCCATGTGAAATGCCCATCCTCATGGCATCCCCTTTTCACCTGTCTGGGCTTACTGGAAAGACAGACTTCTGCCTTGCTCAGTCCCTGTCCTGATCCCCACTCTCAGGCTAAAAACATGACCATTGTGCAGCATGTCTTGAAATCAGTCTGTGTCCAGATGGAGCTACAAATAATAACTGTGTCGGTCCTCTTTTAGTTTGTTTTGTTGGGGGAAGCACTAAAGTCTCAAAAATGTTGACTCTTATAAGATGATGTACTGGGCATGCCCATATGAATAAATGATCTGTAATTATGTGCAAGTGCTTCTACTGGCTTCAAGCATATTTTTTGCAGGTGCCTCATCTAGGCAAAAAATGGTCATGAATGAGACCCTAAATCATGTTAAATATTGCAGAAAGCATACCAATGAAGTATTTAAAGATTTAAAAAAAATCAGATTCTGACTTCACAAAACACCATTTCCTCCATCTGCACTCAGTGCTCATCATTTTCTTACAAAACTACTTCATTTCTTCATCACTAATAGCTGTCTTTGAATACTGAATTGCCTCATTAGGCTCTTTTATCCTGTGAATGAAATTCTTCCTCTGAGTCAAATAGGCAGTCCTTTATTTTTCATATTGATTTTCAGTTAAATATATCAGACTGGTTCTAAGTAATCAATAAAGCAGTGTGGAAAGACTTCTGATCTTTGGAACTGCGTGGTGTAGCCTTTTTATTATAATGCCCCCCTCTCTCTCTCTCAAAATCTTGTGTTTAATGGAAGCTATTTGCCACTGGTTTAAGCCTACGGCTGCCTTCTTTGCTTTTGTCTGAAGCCTTCCTCCATTCCTGGCAAGAGGGAATGGCAGTTCCAAAAGCCTGATCCCTGCTGCAGTGTAACTTGGCAGAGTCACCCCCAATGAGGAGGGTCACACTGGTGTCAAATGGCTGGAGGAGTTTGCAGAGTTGGTCTGGTTTGCTGAATTGTCCTGTCGGTAAGTGGAGGAGTTAGAAAGAAAGCTCTGCCTTGCGCCTGGATGTGGTAGCTCTTCTCAGTTGTCAATAGGAGCTAAATAGCCACTGTTGTGATGATACCGTCAGCTATAAATTCATCTTCCTAATTGAGCTGTTGAGCAGACTGCATGTTTCTAAATATGAGTGTAAGTCACTTCCTTCTGTCTCACTGGTTTAACAGTTTAAGTAAATGAATACAGATGTTTTATTGCTTCCTTAATGAGTGGGTGGAAAACCATGGGTGATTTTCTCAGCCATATCATCTCTCTGTAAAGTGCAATGTCATTTGGGACCTGAAAGTCTGGATTTGGTAATGAAATAGTTGTTGGGTAAAATCCTGCCAAATGTGGGCCAGAGGACTGTCTGATTTACTGCTCATGGCTTTAGGGAGAGGTGAGCAGGACTGAGGTTATGGGTATACCAGAAAATTGTTGCAAGGAAAGCCAAGGCTATCTTCAGTCCAGTATGTGCTAGCGGAGATGAGCAGATGCTTTGCTCCAGGACACAACTGGGAAGTTGCTGTCCTGCAGCATGTTGATCTCATTGCCTTGCATCAGTTTATAGCTGTTAGGCTGCCAGAGGCCATGACACAAAACTCATCATCCAGATAGCACCTTTATTGAGAGCCAATGGGAACAAACTCTTTTAGGTGTTAGGCTGGACTAAATATGGCCATATGGGAAATGTGTGGGTAGCAGTTGGTGGTGCCTTTGCCCTCTTGGGGTAGCTAGATAGGTAGTTTCAGCTGAAGTGGTTCTTTCTGAGAGTATGTGAAACTGTAAAAGACAAAGGCAAGATCCAAATAAGAGCAATTTGTTTGGTAGTGTATAGGCAGAAGACGACATGTTTATGAGCTGTCAGGTCATGATGGTCTCCTTGAAGTCAGCCCCACACTAATGCAGGCAGCACAGCATGTTGTTGTGGCCAGTGAGGAGCTGATGCAGGTGGTCTATGTGTTGTCACTTGGCATGAGACACCAGTTCTGATATACAGGTGGGCTGGGGTGCGTTAGTGGCTGATAGGGTGTCCTCACCTTCAGGTTTAATTTCTGGATGTGTTTCTGATGTGTTTTGTGATGCTCCATAAGTTACTTAACCCCCTTATGATGAAGCTGACAGAGGGTGTAAGACTCAGTTAATGTTTTGGGGCTGATCCAGAGTTTCAGGCAGAGCTTGTCTGTACTGTCACTGTATAAAACTGTTGGCGTATTGTAGAACAGCATTAGCTGTGATACAACTCAGGGACTACATCTGTCTGAGCTAAGCACCTGTTATCACTCAGTTTCTAAGCTTGGGGAAACAATTGTTGTCCTTAGATCCGATGATGTGCAACCCAATGGGGCCTTAAGGCTGCTGTCAGGGGCCTGGTGCAACTCCTTGAAGTGACGTCTTTGTTCTTAATGAAAAGCCCTTCCATGAGCGCGTTTTACTTTTCCAGACTCAGGATAGATACTGCACGTATGAGTCAACAGCTGTTGAGCTGAACTCAAACCACTCCAGTCTGTGCCAGCAAGCTGGCAGCTAGCATTAATATCCCACAGGCAATGGAAGCAGAAGAGCGGCATGTTGAAGAGCTGGTGAAAGGGGGAGTCGCTGCTGTGGAGCACAAAATCAGAGGCCCAAAGCTACCATGTACAGAAGTGGGTCTCTGAGAACACTGTAAACACTCACAAGTACATATGGCCTCAGCGTGCTGGATGTGTGAAATACCACATAATTGAAGTCAAGTGGATTCTTATGGCTGTTATCCAGCACAAAAGCAAACCTTGGAGCTGACTTCGCAGCTGACATAAAACAAAGCTGGGTGAGGTTGTTGAGAGAAGTGCGCGTGGGATTTGGGGAATAAAATGCTGTCACTCAAATTCCGTCTTAGTGGGTGGCCATATGGAAGCCAACCTGCTTCCCTCTCACAGGCTTTGAACAGTGACTTCCACTTGCTGGTAGTGGAGTAGCAACACTGGAGTCAATTGAGCTATTCCAGTTTACACCTGATGGGAATTGGTGAGATGGGGATTGGTATATTTACTGCCTGCCTGGCAAGCATGAGAAAGAGTATTTGTGCTGCTTACAAATGTGTAGAATACTGTTTGTATGAGTGTTCAACACGGTAACTTCCTCCTGTTTGTTAAAACTTGGTGGGCAGCACTGAGGGAGGGCTGCTGAAGCAAAGCTGGGAGGTTGGGGCAATACTGCTTGGGGAATGGAGGGCATGGAGAGAAAAGGGAAGGAATAGGAGCTACTTTTCACAGCAAGGAGTGAAGTAGACTAACCTAAGGGAGAGGAAATACAGAGCAATGAATGAAAAAAGCAAGGGTAAAGAAACAGATGAGACTGGTTTGATGCTTGTGATTTTGCTATAATCACTGATCCTGTTATTTCACCTTCCTGCCATAAACATGCCTGACTCAGCATTCCTGGGGTGGAGACAGAAAGGCATGGGGTGGCTTCCTGAGCTTCTGTACTGCATTAACTGGTTTTTACTATTGGAGCAAGTTAAGAAAAGGCCTTCAAATCAAGCTCACCTCAGCATGGTTGTCTGGAGGTCCTCTAAGAGGACAGCAGAACAGCACTGACATCCACATATCTCATGCAGAAGGGGTTATTTTGAAGCTTGTTCATCAGTCCTATACATGAGAGGTCACCCCCTTAACAATTCTCTTGGAAATATTAACTTCCTACCAGATCCTGTGACAGAGAATTCAGCAGTGTCGTGCTGAATCTCCTGAAAATTAAGGAGATGAAAGGAACATCTGAAAGGAAATTAAAGAGAACATTGATGAGGAGATGGCAGAAGGGAAAAGATGTTCTCTGTCCATTTTAAACAGAAACGGGTCTGTTGATGTCAATGCAAATAGCCACGTCAACATTGTTCCACATGTGTGGAGGCTGTCTGTCTCTGTACTGTGGTATGAATCGGGGCACCGGGTTGTTTTTTTTTTTCTTGCAGTTATGTCTAGGGTGCTTAGAAAAGGCCGGATGTGTTAAGATGGTCCAGTGAAGAAAGTACTATAGTCTTAAAAGTTAGTAAGCTGCTATGGCATAGATAAGTAGTGAGCAAGCATCTATACTGCCTGTTAGTAACCTTTACCAGCCCTAGGCTGTGCTTATGTGACTGTTGTCTTGGATACTTTACCATAGCTTGATGGCAGCTTTATTGTGCAATGCCTCTGGTATTCCCCGGAATTCAGGATCCTTGGGAAACCTTCCCTGTTATCCTAGCTCCAGCTTGATGGGGACAAGCAAAAGCAGGGGAGCTTGTGAAAGGAACCTGATTTCAGCAGAGAATCCCTCCAGACAGAAAGAACTACCTGTAGGCAAGTTTAAGTGTGAAGGTATTGCAGCATGATTGCAACATGCAAAAAGGACCTGGTCCATTTTAGTGATACTGTTAAAAACAGTTGTGGCTTAAAATGCTCTAGCACTGAGACTTACTTTGTAGAAAGAGGATTTGCTAAAGTGATCCCCTTTTATGGTGGCATACTGAGTTGTGAGGCAATTACAATTATTTACATGATGTGCAAGTAAACTTGCTCCCCTGGCTGTAAACTATGACCATTAGCTTTATGGCCTTGTAATGAATCCTTTCAAAATACATAGCTGGGCTGGGCTTCGAGGGTGCTAGTACTCACCTGACCAGACTTTCCGTATTCCAGTCTCTCTCTTGTATTTCTCCTTTCAGTTATTTGCAAAGCTGCTGCTTTGGCTCCTGTAAACTATGTCTCCTCTTAGCATGCACTTCTCTGATTGCTCCTCTGACCTCTGCTTGGGTGATACCAATTTAGAGCTGCAGTGCAATGCCCTTCTTCAGTATAGATTGCTCCCTCTGACTACCTATAGCATGTCTTTCAGTAAAGTACATATGGCTCTGGGATACTGAACATTTATGCAAGTTGTGAAAATGTCACTTAATGGGCTTGCTCAGATAGGGAACTTTTTGCGATTTATTTTCGTGAGGAGTGGCTGATATAAGGAAATAGTATTGACTTGTACTACAGAAAATCTAGATTTGGTTGGAAATTTTGGAAAGATGATCCTACCTGCTGTGCTTAGGTAAACAAAACAGATTTCTTCCTTTCGGGCATCATATTGCTGCCACTTGTAAACACTGTTTTAGAATGGCCCAGCTCCTTCTGGAGGTCTGCAGAGCTCAATTTATTGTCCCCTGCCTGTTTGCTGCAGTAGCGCTTAAAATCTTTAGGGCTTATGTTCATGTTAGCTCCTTGAATCTAGAATGAACATTTAGATGTTTAGTGTTCATATAAAAGCATTGCTTCAATGAGTAAATAACAAAGTCACTTGCATAAAGAAATAGGTATCTTCTGTTTCACATTGATCTTTGTACTTATCATTATGGTGTCTGAGTGCCTGTCAGTAGTACATTAAATTATGTGGGAGTAACATATCAGGGGATGAGTGGCTTGGCTTCATCCTTTTCCTCATGCATATGCAGAGGAGCACTTAGCGTTTGTTATGTAAATACAGCACATGTATGTTTACCTTTGAGAAACCGTTTTGGTTTTGCATTTGGCTGAGAAAGTGGTGACATTTGCAGTTGTGTGGCCCATTTCTTTTGAACTCTGGTGTGAAATTTGTCCCTGGTTGAATGAAGCTGACAAAAAAACTAAGCTATGGGGCTAGCTGGCTTTAGCCTTCTGTATATCCCATTAGCTCTCCTAGTTTTTAGGACCTGAACAGGGAAGGAAAGCCCCCTGCCCCTTATTGTCCCCTGTGGACATATTTAAGGGGAATGCTATTAAAAAGCATCTCTAGAAAACTTTCCACACCTTGACTTCTTCCTGCAAGCTTGGCCATGAGAGGGATTGAGCCAACTCAGCTCTCACTGTGCCCTTTCTCAGAGCTGCGCTTGCCAAAGAAGGACCCCACAGGATTTGACTATTGTGGAGTAGATGCATTACTAGGAAAAAAGAGACAGCTTTTACAGGAGTCAGGCTCTATCTTAACTGCTGCTCAGTCACTTGGGAAGTCTGTAAAAGCTTTCTGAAACTACCAGGCTCCTCTGAAAGCACCACTTGATCTAGTGCATTTTGAGATTCAAAGCTCAGCCCGTAAAACTTATCCCTGTACAAAGACCACCCAACACTAGCAGGGTGTGCAAAGAAATTTCTGTTTATAGTTTAGTGCAAGGGTCAGATAGCTTTGCTTTCTCCATTCAGAGAAAGCATGCTCTTTTGCTAAGCATGGGCTACATGAGTAATTTGTATTACCCAGACCTCTAGACATAACATAAAATAGATGGCATGAAATAGCATTAAAGATATTAAAGATGGGAGGAAATTAAGTGTTTTCCCTCTTGCATTCTTGAGCTACAGAGTAATGGATCTCTAGTGCAAACTCAGCTACTAAAGCACACATAAGAAGTGAGGGCAAGCAGTAGAAACCTCAAACTTTGTGCACTAGGATTGCGAAAACTCAGTGAAGTAAAAGGCGACACAGAAGTACTTTTGCAATATAAATTCAGTGATTAATTTCCTATCAGGGAATTAGCTTTTATGTGCTTTTAGAAAATGTTAGTAAACTGGGTTTATCTTAAGCTGCTTAGAACTTGTGACCCTGCCAGTATCTGGCATACTGCAGAATTTTCTCTTTAAAAAAGACCTGTAAGCCCCCAAATCTGTATTTTTCCTTTTTCTTATTTAAAAATGTATTGTTTAAAAAGTAAATTCCTGCTCAACTTGCACATTTGCAGTTTAGGTCTTTTCTATCATCCATCTGTTATGATCCTGTGGAATGGCTAGAGGCTTCAGAATAATAGATCTCACACCCAGCTAAAACAGAAGAAAATTATTTTAATCTCCTTTTTTGAAAGGTGAAAATTGTAAAAAACATCAAATTCCCTCAAAACTGTAAATAAATGATCTGAAGGAGCCTCTCTCCTCATTAGGGAGCACACTTAAAAATACTGGCTCCCTTGAATGCTTGGGAACACCTAGATTTAACTTTTATGACTTTTTCCACTTAGTAATTAATAGTCATCCTTATGTAACACTTATGACTGAAAGCACTGTGCAGAGGGATAAAAATGGGCAGCCTGCCCCGTTAAAAGTAGATGAATCTACAGTACTGCAGATGGACTTACTCCTTGAAATTCTTGAGTGTGGAGACGGTTAAAAGTTCTGTGTCAAAGGTTCTATGTCAAATATAATGCTCTCACTCTGTTGCACTCAGTGACTGCACACAGTCTTTTAACTATTAAAGTAATAGAATTTAAGGATAAGTATTTTTAGCAGATTTTATTGAGGCATTTCTTAAGCTTGTGTTTCAGAAGTTTTGTGATCATAAAGCAGGATGGAAGGAGTTTCTAACTTGGTACCAGAGCTTTGTTTTCATACAAACATGCACATGCATCCGTTTAGGGCCAGTGCAATGTTTCCAGTAACTAAAGAATGCCTGGCTTTCTTGATTGCTCTGGAAGTCAGAAATACTTCCCATTTGTTGGCCAGAGGAGATGAATAAATTTTGTTTCAGCTGGATTTGGTCTCAGTGTATGATTTATTGTAGTCCAAATATGTTTCTTATAGTCTTGAAATTGATGAAGTTATATTGATAAAATAAGCTTCAAGTAATGCCTCAAATACATAGCTATTATTTTATATCTACAGGAAATGCAAAAGAAAGAAATGCAAAAGAATAGAAAAGGAAAACCCAGTTACTTGACTTACCTTCAGCAACAAAGTAAGTTTCCTTTCTTTGTCTAGATGAAGGTAAAAACAGTCCACAAACCAGCTTCTTGAAGAACTCAGTAATTTTGTTTTCTTTATTTTACTTTCTGAAAGTACACACCGTTTATGTAGCACATCATGTATGTAAAAGATATTTCCTGATCAGGAAATTAGTTGGAGCAGAGCTGGTGTTGAAACATGTGGGATGTCTGTATTATCTGAAGCAAAGCACGCTTGTTTTTTTCTGTCTTGAAAAAAACTAGGCTCCTTTTACTTGGAAAGGGCAACTGCATTTATTCACTATTTTCTCCTGGGCATCCAAATATCTTTGTATGTGTTGGCAGCAGAAGACTATGAATGTCTCTTTTGGAAACCTCTGGCAGAAATATCTGCTTTCCTTGCAGGTGACAGAGCCTGGGACCAGCATGAGGTCTTGGTCTCTTTGCCTGCCTATAAACTGAAGCACGACTCGAGTTGTGAGCTGTAGGCCTCCAGAAGGTTAAGGTGGTGACTCTGGTCAAGGGGCACAGATGTCTTAGCACTGCTGCAGCTGAGTGTGATTGAGTGTGATACTGAAGGAGATGCAGTTAGTGGGGTGATTATACAGGGGAAGAAAATATCATGACAGCAGAAAAGTGAGGACAGGTAGGAAGGCAACTGTAAGATATATCTTTTTCTGATGGAAAAAGGGGAGTTGTTCTGAGTGAAGAAGAAATAAACTTCAGTCACTGATGGCAAGTGGCTGGTCTCTATCAGCTCCTTTCCGTTGCTGTAGTACCACAAACCAGCTCTCAGGAGATCAGTACCACATTGTGGAGTCAGACCTTCCTTCTGATGTATCTGGAGCTGGTGAGGCAGCATGGATTCAGGACTGAATGTGGGGCAGAGATCAAGGAATCTCAGATCAGTCCAACTTGTGCCCCTATTTGCTTGTATGTGCTTAGGCTCCATCCTGTTCTCATTTATCCTCAGGTGACCAGATGGCTCTGGCCCTCTACGCTTTTTCTGACAGTCCCATTTACTGCTAGGAATAAGAAAGACACCGTCTATTTATTGCACAGTAAAGAGCATCTTTGCCTTGTATATACAAAACTATTTTGCTGAGCTTCAAAGGATAATCAGAGGGTTTTTTTTTTAAGAAATAAACTAGTGGTAGGGATTTCTCTATGCAGCTTATCAGCAGTCCCTAACAGGCTGATGCTGTATGCAGTCTCTGACACCAGCCCTTCTATACTGCTTTGCATGGTATGCATAATAAATGGCATTGCAAGGATGGGTTTCCTGCTGTTGTATAACACTAAGGAAGAGACCATCCTCTATGCTTAACCTTACTGATTTTTAACCTAGCCATTAGTCCTCACAAATGATATTGTTTTCCCCTTTGGCATGAAACAGAAAAGCCTGTTGAAAACCACAGCATCCGTTGTAAGGATGGACATATTCATCACTTAAGCCTGGGGCTCGGCTGTGAACACAAGTAGGACTTCAGAAGCCAAAATATATTTGATACATTTGGCCAAACTTTTTTTTTTGTGTAATGGTTTCCTCAGAACTCCATGCTATAGTCAAACATTTCATTAAAATGCCTTGGGAATGTATAAGGAAACTCTTGATTGTAATGTTTGCCTAGGGAGTTTTGTTTCAGTCTTCAGCCTGGATTGTCCTCAAAGCCTATTGTACTGCATGAAAGGTACAGAGTATCCCAAGGGAGAGTCCCAGCCAATTCTGATTCATGCCAGTGAGTTCCTGTAGCTCCTGCCTGGAACCTTTCAGCAGCCACAAATTGAGCTGGATAATATCGTCATTATTGCATCTCCTCTTCCACATGCTCACTGCAGCCAACATGAACTACTTGCTTGTGTGTTGGTTATAGTCGCATTTCTGGTACGTGTCCCCAGAAGCAGGGAACGTATCTTGATGATTTTGGTAAGGAAAAGGAAACGCTGATGTCATTAATCCTGTTATTTCGGTTTAGCCAGAACTCTGTTTTTACCAGTCTATCCTATTGCCAGTTATACCTGCAATACTTGTCTGTCTAACAGCCTTCCCACCATTGTGGTACCCAGCTTCTGTGAAGCCCTAAAAAGACACTGGGACTCATTCTAGCCAGTGCTCTCACTGGGGCAGCAGAATTTTATGCTCGACTTCACCCCCACCTTGCTCATTTGCAGACCGCCAGTGCTTTTAGCACATGGCGAGAGGGGACGTGTTCAGCCGCAGAGCCAGAGCTCAGATGCAAGAGAAGCTCTCTGCATGCTCCCAGGCCCAGCTTTGTGTCTGGCAGCACAAAGGGATTTGTAAAGAGGGTGGTTCAGCTTTCTGCAACTTTATTAATTTGTTTATTAGCAGCCAGCTTCAGGTGAAGCATTTAATGTAAATTCATTAAATAACGGGATGCTGCTCCCCTCTTATCCCAGCCACGTGACAGGTTGGCTATTTTCAAGTGACTTGTTCTTTCCCATTAACAAGGAGAATAATTCAAATGAATTGCTGCCAGAAACAAGAGAAATTGGAGTGTCCCCAATTATTCATGCCTTTCTTCCATCTGAGCGTCACTGCAGTGGGCATGCAGTTGTTCGAAATAGAGGATATGTTTTCTTTCAGGACTGTTTTATCCTTGACAATCTGTCAATCACCTGGAACAAATACTCTGTTCCACCTTTCATTATTTTGCTCATTGTCTTTTGTAGATCTGTAATTGTTCTTTATGGCTTATAAAGCCAGCATAATTTTCTGTATTGAAAAACATTGATACTGATTTATGTGATTTCAGTTATGCAGTGTGCATTTCATTTTATGTCCAGTTTGGGGGCAGAAACCTCTCCAACCTGAATATGTGCTGTGCAACAGGACCTCTGCATCTTTTATCTCCTGCAGAGACAAGTGTGTTTGCTTTCAGAAACGTTTCTGAAGCTTTGTTTTCTCTTGACTCTCTGCCTTCTAAAATAACTTCATTGCCTTGTGGCATACTAGGGCTAATTCCATGGCCTGTCCTCTGGTTGCGGAATATCTGCTGTTTCCCAGGATGTCTGTAAAAACAAGCTGACAAACCAGCCTGGTGCTTAGCACACACCACAGTTTGCTTTAGTAGCTGCCTTTGAAACCCATTAAGGTGCACCTCCCTCATATGAGCCCTTTTTTGTCCTGTCTCTGTGTATCCCGTAATCATAATTAAATGTAATTTTAATTCAGAGATGGGTGTGCAGTTGTGCAGTGACAGCAGCTCTCTTGTGAGGAGCGACGCTATCAGATGTGATGACTGAGAGTGCACTCCTGCTCTTACTTGGAGATGGTGGTGAAAGCCCTTCTTCTTTGCTATTTCTGATAACTCTGTTCCTACCTGCCACTTGATCATCCCAAATTAGTGCTGGCTGCGGCACTGTGGGATTAAAGGAATTTTGTAACACTTGTCAAGATTTAAAATCCGTGTAAAACAACAGAGAAATGTTGGCTCCTGGCCTTAAATGTTACTTACTGCCTAATACAGTTTTTTTTTTTTATGGGCATGAGCATTTGCTAGGTTTCAGTGAAGTACAAGAGGTCTGCTTGATGTGGCTTTGGAAAACACGCTCATGTACTGCTTTTTTCCTGGCAACTTTCCTTTTTCTCCACAATGCAGTGCTTATCTCGTACAAGAGACGGATAGCAGAAAAACCCTCTTCTTTTTGAAAGCACTATTTCCTTCCCTTTCCAGGTTCTTGAAGCGTCTCAGGGCATAAGCGTGGCCTGCTTAACAGCTCATTATTGTCTTTGGGCCAAAATCTATTTTGTTAAGTAGAAGTAAAGCTATTTAAGGAAGACTTTTTACTGTAGTTGTGCTCCTCTATGTTATGGAGGCTGGATCCAGCACTTTGCAGAAGGGCAGCTGAAGCTAGTGAATCCTGTGACCATTATCTTTGCCTTCAAGTCTGAGTGCATCCTAAACAGCCCATAGGGGAACTGGAAGCTGTGGACATGAGAACCCTGGAAATCCTCTTCCTGTCTTTTAAAGTGTGTCTAGGCTGGGGGAGAAGATGTTTCTCAGCTGGCAAGGGCCACTGCCTCATATTTTGATTGACAAGGACTCTGATAGTCACTCGTTTTATCTTTGCTAGTGAACTAGATGATGTTTGTGTTGCTGTCTGGACCTTGATTTAAGGCACATGCGAAGCTCCACATCTTATCTGTGTACTCTGGCAGAGAGAAGGTTTATGTGTACATTTTAAGTTGGTGCTTTTCTGGTATCACCAGCTGTTTCCCATTTCTTGCATTAGAATAAGAAGAGAGATTAATTATTTAACTGAAAATGTTTCTGGATCGCTTACTTGCCTGAGATTGTTGATGCCATGGCCCCTGAGGGAGGGAAAGCTGAACTGATAAATGGAAAGTGTTTCTCTTTCAATCTCCCCTGCCACTTTCTCCATCACCCCTTCTCCACTAATGTCTAGAGACAGTTTTCTGAAACATTCACTGTTACCTTCATCGACAAGACCATCTAGAGGCACCAGCTACGTTTTTTGTGCCAGGTGCACATTGAGAGCCCAAAGAGCTGAACAGGACACACATAGACATGATGGTCCCAGAAAAAAGACAGCATTGTTATAATTTTATAAATAAACACTTGAATGGTGTGGACATTTTATAATGGGCTATCCTAGTTAATGTAAAGATTCCTGCTATCATCAATCATTTATGTATTAATTTGATAGCAATTAGGGAAATGTAGTATACATAGTAAGCTAAAAATTACAAATCAAAAGCCATGGAGATATCTGAGAAAACAAAGGTTATGTAGGAAACTGTCATACAACTTTCTAAAGGCTGTAATACAATTCATAGTTGTAGCTCCAAACTCCAGAAACATGAAGCACAGCTCCTGGCAAAAGGTTTGTTTTCTGCTCGCAGTTGAGTGATGAATCTGTAGTGATGGAGCTGATCTGAGGTTATGAACTGCAGGATTTCTCATCTGAAATTCCAAGGAGGGATAAGGTGTTCTGCTTGAGGTGCTCTCTTAGCCAAACAAAAGAATCAAAAGAATACCAACTTTTGAATTGCTTTTATTCATATTTTCCTTATTTTTGGTTATGTTTCTTTCTAGGCTTGTCAGCCTTTTAATTTGGGATGCTGGCAGGTATCCTTAGGAAATTTCAATGGTAGCTAATGTATGCTTGAATTTCTTTCTTCTTCCCTTTATTTGTGAGAACTAGGGATGCTATCAAGGATGGAAATATTTTCAAATATTCCAAGTCTGAGATGAAAAAATTCTAATGTTTTTGTTCAGACTTTTTCTGGGCCAAACCTCTTTAAGCTGAAAGGAGATCCTATAAGAAGAGTTTTTATTTTTCCTAACATTTCAGCACCTGGAAATTCACTCCTTCCAGTACCACACAGCACCTGGAAATTCAAATTTTCCTTAAAAATAAAAAATGGGATGAAGAAAATTGCCTCATGTAGGAATTTCATCACAGCGTGGATGAAATTTGACCATAGTATGGTGCTGATTCCAAAGGGCTCCTGGTTTTTCAAATGTTTTCTCCTGGGTCTGTCTCTCCTGGCTACACAGCTCAGAACTGCAGCAAGAGGTCCAAATCCTGTGCGCCTAACCACTCAATTGCACCTGTGTGAGAAATGGAGAGTGAATTACGATCAAGCAAAGGAGTGAATTTCTACATGGATTTCTTCATTTTCATTGCTTGTGCTTACAAGAAATGCAGTACTCCCCATGTGTCGTATTGGCTGCAAATGCCACTGTGAACCCAGAAATCGGAAGCTCCTCGTACTTTCCAGGTCGTTCTCTAAAAGCCCCCTATAGCCTACAAGAGCAATGCTCATCTTTTTCTCCCCCCAAAAGCACAGGAGTCACCTCCAGAGGGCACTGCAAACTTGCTGTGCTGGTGGTCACCAGCATGCAACGTGCGAGAGGGAGCTGTTCAATGGGCATTTTATTGCAATTAGGGGACACCAAAATATTTAAGTAATTTTGTAACCGTCACTTTGATTGCAAAGCACGTGTTTTTTGATGTAGCTTGTATGCACTTTGAACTAAAAAAAAATAAAAATCATTGTGGCAGCTGCCTTTTGTTAGCATGACGTAATTGTGCTCATAGAGTGAATGTGAAAGACATATATAAGCAGCAAAGAAGCAAAGTGAAGTCAGTTAAAAAAAAAAAAAGGAATTATTATAACTCTTGAGTCTTCTTGCCTCTCTTCTAATTTACAGCTGAACAGATGCTATACAAGTAAATATTCGTAGAGTGAAAATACATGAACCCAGAATTCTGAGTGGTACAATAGTACTTACAGACATTGTGATAAATCCTCGCCTATCGTTACTGGAAGATGCTCCTTACCTTTCCTACGTAGTGTCCAGAGCAGACAGAAGCATACGGGGAGGGAATTGAGGCACGGAGAGGAAGAGGAGAAATCTGGGTGCTGGGGAAGGAGTTATGATTATAGCATCAGAAAAGTACTGCTTCTTAGTGTTGCTGATAAGGCTGAGTAGCAAGCCCATGGCAGAGATGCTAATCTTATGGAATGATGAGTTTCAGTGTGCCAGTTCTATAATGAGTGTTACTGGATGTTTTTTGCTTGCCCCACTTAAAATGGCTGTGGAAGAGCACACCAGCCTGAGGGACCTCAGCAGCTGTGAGGCATGAAGTTGCCTGCTGCTCCACTGCATGGCAGAAGTCCTCTCTGGCTTCATGATCCATTGATGTTGCTTTCCTCTGCCTGGCTGAGATGACCTGGGAGGATTGCTGGTCCAGGACCGAATCACTGGCTCTTTACTGGAATTGCCCCACTCTCTGTGCTGGAATACGCCCTCCTGGCTGCCAGCTGCCCATGTCTGTTGGTGAAAGAATTGATAGGAAGGGTGAGGCTGAACTTGTGAGAGAGCTCTGAGGAAGTCCAATGCCAGGAGCTAAAAGCTGTTTTAGCCATAAATGGCTTAACTGTGCTGGAGTGAGAACGGGCAATTTGCACCAGGCTATCTTGTTGGTCAGAGGCAGGGCCAAGAGAAGCGTTCAGAGCAGCTTCCAGCTTGGGCAGAGAGCTCCTCTTTCCACTGGCTCCAAAACAAAAGCAACCTTGGGCAGATCATCTGAAGTGGTAGGCAGGAGAGCACGTTGCAGCCAGCCAGGGCAAGCAGTGCAGAAGCAGCCAAGAGGTCTTGGATGGCATGGTCACTGGGATGGTCATGTGTAGCTTTTTCATAAAATGGAATTTGAGTCCTGTGGAAAATGGATACTTCAGTAGTGGGTTTTGGTCTACTGGTTTGACAAGAGTGAAGATACTGAAATTTATCATGAATTTATATGTTCCAAAATCTGTTCATTCTGAAAGTCAAAGTGCTTTGTTTCAGCTTGATTTGACCACATGCCCTGGATCAGTCGTAGTGTCTTAGGCTTCCCTTCTAATTTGTGGCTGGATTCATTTCCGTGGTACTCAGCAGCAGTTCGGCTGCGGAGGATATCCCATGGCATCTTCTCAGATTAAATCTAAGCAGAGAATGCAGAGCAAGGAAGGAGCAGGGGGGGGAAAGAAAGGAAGAATTTGATATACTACTTCTCTGAGACAATGTGGCAGCTGGGACAAACAGAGATTAATAAAAAAATGACCTAAAAAGAAGTGTTTTCAAATGGGTCAACAAGACCTGAAACAAAATATTTCATTTTGGTTTTCTAATTAAAATAAAATAAAACTTACTGCTTCTTCCTTCAGAAGGTATTTGCAGAAAATTCCCAACCAGTTCTACTGCTAGCACAGAAGAGAAGTTTTTCTCTGCGCTGGTAGCAAAATTCCATACCCAACTCCTGGCCTTCTAGATAAGACCCCTCTTTTGACTTCATGGTTAATTTGGCCTTCTTGGTTGAAACCAATGGCTTGGATTTTTAAGGAGGCAAATGCAGTGGGATCTTGAGATGTTTTAGTGATCCAGAGTACCCTCCCCTGCCATCTGGACTCCATCTTTTTATTTTCAGCTGAAAATACATTTTCCCCTACATCTGCAACAGCTCTGCGATTTGCATTCTGGTCCAGTTTTGTTGCCTCTAGCCTCGAGATTGTCCTTTGAATTAGGAGTCCCATCTGTTGTTATTCTGAGCAGCACAACAATAGAAAAACTTGCGGGTGAATGGAGCATTGCTTTGCAGAACCAGACCGAGCTCTGCATTCAATTTAATGCTCAGTTTAAATTCTGTTGAATATGCATCTTAGATCTTTGGTTTTTTGGGGGGCAATGTGCCAAGTAAATGGAAATTTGTATTTGACAATTTTCCATTTCCTTAAAAACGAAACACGCTAGTAATAAGCAAGCGAGGGGGATGGGTGGAGAGCAGGTTTGCTGAGAGGCAGGGGCTGCTCTAAGCACATAGTTGCCCATGCTTGTCAATACATCTTTTTCTTCTGGTGTTTGACATTTTGTACTCTTATTTGCAAAATTGGAACCCCAAGGAGGCTGTGTTCGTGGGCAGAACTGTGTCCAGGCAGGCACTGAGCTATACTGTCTTATAGAACATCTGCAAACCTTTGGCCTTTGGCCAATATCAAAGCTGCTTTGAATAAATGTATGTGTATGAACTGCTGTGTAAACAGTTCCTGGGCACAGTAAATAGGGATAGCGTAGCTTAGTGTCGCTTTGATGGCACATTCTATGAAGATATCTCACTTGTAAAACAATAATGCATCCATTAGCCGAAAAACGTGACTTGGGGGTTAGGCAGAAAAAATTCCATAATATTCAAAATCCAAATCTTGATGTGAATTTTATAGCCTCCCCATCTTCAGTAACAGAAGAAGTTCTTCATGTGGCTACTGTCCACATCTTTTTTTTTTTTTTTTTTTTTTTTTTTTTTTTTTTTTTTTTTTTTTTTTTACTATTGGGATGTTCACACCATCATAATGCAGTTGAGTACATTGCTAAATGGATGTGGGCTGGGAAAGACAGCTGGCCAGACTGGGACACTGAAGGACTCATGCTTGAGAAGCAATGGCTTTATTTTCCTTTTTGTCTACACAAGGTTGTCTTCAATTAAGAAGGCCTATTTCTTCCACATATCCAGATACCAAAACCTGCAAGATCCTTTACCCTATGGCACAGCAGTGTCACCACTGAGTAGTACAATATGCTTTGAGGATCCTGATTTTTAAAATGAATACTATAAAAGGTGGGCGTGGATAGTAAAGTTCAAGAATTGATCTAAGTCTTCCCTAGTTGCAGGCGTTCAAACCCTGGGCTTTGGTATATGCTATTGTCAGAGACAAGAGCTAGCTGCAAAGTTCAGGTCAGGAACCTGACTCTGAATATCAGTGAGTTACAGGGATTGGCCAAGCAAATGGTGGTCACTGTGTGTGCTGCTGAACTCAAATTAAGTCATTCTTTAGGGAAAGATTAAGCAACAGGCAGCTTGTCATTGTGTTTCTTTTGAATTGAAATAAAACTTTTCAAACTTTAAAAATAAAGCTGTGAAAAGTAGCTACATTTTATGTAGGCTTTGCACCATGTAAAAAATCACAAGAAAGCAAAGGGCAGAGATTTTATCGCTGGAATCTGAATCAGATTCATTTTCTGGATTTGGCCTTGGCTCAGGTCTTGATGTAATTTTAGATGCAAAGTCCCCAAAGTTCGCAAATTTGAATCTTCTGTCATCCTTGGATACTACCAGTGTGTGGTAGACTGTATTTCACCAATAGTATGAAAAAGGTGAAATTAACTTATTTTGCTATTTTTATTACTGTTCATTGTGAACTCAGGTTTTGTAAAACCCTGGTACCTCTGGCAGAAACATGGCGTACAAATGGTGAGAATGACCATTTATTGTGTTCTTCTTCTTGGGTTCCTATCCATCCTTACTGGACTGTAGGCAATTGAGAATGTGAGGAAAACCTGGTCACCTACATCCTCTTTCATCCTGCAACTTGAAATGCTGACCTCAGTATTTCCAAGCTTGAATCCAGGTGGTAGCAGGAGAAAGAATGATGGAGGCACACATGCATGTTTGACATACTTGATGTGCAGGTGCAACCGTGCAAGCTCGATCACATCTGTTTGCTAACATTTGATTTCATTTTTCAGTGCAGCTCAGAGATAAACACTGTGGCTGCCACTTTGTGATTTTATGACCAAGAATAATATTTGTAGGTATGTGATCCAAGGAAGGGAGAACCAGATCTCTTTTTTTTGTGTGTGTGTGTGAAAAGTCCCTCTTCGCAATGGAAAGAGAATTTTCATTCCCTTTGTGTACAGCATGATCTAGTGTGGCTCTTGTCCTCTTCCACTGCACGAGGTGTGAGTGGTGCCTGCAGGAAGGATGACAGAGGTGTTAGGTAGCACTGTCGCTTCTCTGCAATTCTCTTGGCATGGCAGCACTGTGAAGGTCATAGCATGTTGTACTGGAAAGAGACATCCTCCCTCCTGCACTGGCTGATAGAAATCCCAGGGAGGATTTTAAGCAAGGGTTTATTTGAAAACAGATGAAAGCAAGCAAATTAATCAGCTACCAAAAAGAAAATTATGTTCTGGAAGACTTAAGCAGTCTGAATCATAAGCCAGACCTCCATCCAGAGGCAGTGGTACGCTTGCCAGGATGAATACCTGAGAAAAATGTGGAGCAGGACAGTCATATCTGTGAACGAGACGCTGCAGCAGCCTGCTGCTCGGGTCTTGTGTTTGCAGTCAATTGTGGGAGGGTGGCAAGAAGGACGTGCTGCAGTTCATGTTGTGCAAATGCTTCCTCCGCAGTTACCATTCATCTAAGAAAGAAGAAGCAAACACAAAAAAGAAAGCCCTTTTCTTATTAGCAGTGTTCCTCCTCACGAAATCACTCAATTTTCGGTGCTTTTAGAAAGAAATTGAAGATACGCCAGTTTGGTGCTGCTGAGTGCCTCTGGTTTTAGTGTTGTGCTTTAGAGCGTGTGGTTATCCTGAAGGAGCTGCAGGGCTCTGCTCTGCATCAGGGGCACCAGCATGTCAGTGCTGTCCGGCTGGGAATACCTTTACCTTACCACTGAGTTTTAAGGTTCGGGCTGCCTTTCCCCTCTGCTTAATTTTTGTACTGGTAATTTATGATGGACAGTAAGCGCAGCCAGGAGTGGGTAAATCAATCTGTTCATGTCAGAGGGAATACTGTAATACTCTGCCTTTTCTGGGAGAAATAAACACATCTCTCATCTCACAATGTTGCTGCTGAGAGGAGGCTCTGTGATGGTATCTCCATGTCTTGGAAGTGGGTAAATGGGAATAATATGTAGGAGATATGTCAAAGAAGCCTTAGAAATATGAGTAGTAATTTCTCTGTTTTCACTAACTCAGACATTTTAAATGGCTCTTCCCATCAGCTGGGGAGAAAAAAAAAGGAAAAGTAAGAATGTGTGTTTACATTTTGTAATGAATTTGCTTAGACTCCATTTATTCCTATTCTGAGTTTACTTTTTGTTAGTAGCCTCCTGGTAGGAAAGTCTGCTGGAAAGATGCATTTAAACTTAATGTAGCAGTCGATCCACAAGAGATGAATTTTAAACTTGCAATCTTGTGATCTTGCTGCAGAAGCATAATACCAAGAGTCACACACACCACAACTATTTAAAGATTAAAAAAGCCCACCCCAACATGATGCAGAGTTATCATTCCTAACACTGAGCTGCAGCAAATAATGCTTTGCCAAGGGTTTTTTTAACAGAAACAATTTGCAATAACAAATGCCTTTGATAACATTTCCAACTGTTTGTTATCAGGAAACAGGCAAGCAGAGAGGAGGAGATCTACTGATTAAATGAGATTTACTTCTCACCCACTGCAACTTGCATCCAGCTGCAGGCCTCAGTCTGGAGGCTGAGATGGGTCGGCAGCGAGGGCCAGGTGGGGAGCTCCTTACTGATCCTTTACCTGGTGTCTCTGACAGCTGTGGGGTTGCTGGTGGGAGCCACTGCTTTGCAGTACCTGAATGTTGCATCTTCATCCCAAATAACCTTGTTATTTTCCTTTACAAAGTCAAGTGACTTTGCTTTGCACAGGAACCCATTTCCCACTGATGGTGCCAGGCACTGTTTTTTCCAGTGAGGGGTTAATCATGCACTTGAAGGACCAGCAAATCGCAGTTCAGGGGTTCAGAAGCAGCCACTGGGCAGACAGCTGCTTCCCTTAAAAGGTTACCAGTGTGTATTACTCACTAACACACCATCCTCCTGAGGACACTCTGAGAGAAATCCTCACCCAAGCCTTTATTGGAGATTGTTCATCTCTACCTGTCTATTAATAAGCAGGTGATGTCAGCCTGTGCCTCCTTTCCAGGCAAAAACTAGCCACAGTGAGAAAATAATAGGTGAGATTTGGAGAGGGGATGCTGATGGTGTTGGAATGAGGGGTGAACCCAGGAACAGGCACTGCCCCTGAGTCAGAAGATAACATCAACGCTCCAGCTCCGCTGACAGGTTTGCTATCTGCAAAAAAATACGGGCTTAGGCCTGTGCTCCTATTGTGTTACAGTTAATGCTGGCATTTACTGGCAACCAGTGGCCGCTGTTAGTTAATCTGATCAAACGTCGTTTAATAGGATGGATAACAGCAATGTAAATTCTAAAGGGGTGATGCCATGCTCTGGTCTGGAAGTGAAAGTGGGCTCAGGTTACAGCGGGGAGTCAGCCCCTCACTACGCTGCTTATCTGGGTGTGTGTCTTGGGCAGGACTGCAGATGCTGTGAGGGTCCCTTCTGGAGCAGAAGCAGCTTTTATGTAGGAATGTAAAACTGCCCTCCTGTCATTGTTCTTGTCCAGCTTTGCCTTTCCCCCAGACTTCAAGGACGCTGTTCAAAGCATCGAGAGCAGGTGTAATGAAGTGCTCTAAGGAGAAGAGGGGGATAGTTGTGTGTCTTCCGTGCAGTGGCCCATCAGAGAATTTGTAGGATAGAGAGTACATTCTGTGAGGGAGTACTTTTTCAATGTGCCTTTGAGATTGGAAGGGTGGCTGCCGGGTGAGAAGCCCTCTTCCATGGCGCTTCCAGACCCCTCTATGGCAGACTCTGCAACATGCTGCGTACCCCTCCCCTCCACTCACATGCCCCACTAACACAGGTTTTTATGTAGTCCTTGTCTCCTGAGTGACAAATACTGCACTTTTCTTGCAGTATAGTTACAGAAAATTAATATATTTCTGGTGAACAGAAGCCGTTGCTTGTCCTTGAAGATCTAGGGATGGGTCCACCTCCCCTCAAAACTACAGTGGGGGTGCATCTTCCTGAGCTATGTGGAGAGTCCTTTTGCCTGATCTTACTCACAAGTCTGTCTGAGGGACCCCAGGTCCTTGTCCCCTTACTTTTTTTTTGTCTCCATTGGGTGTGTGGAATTAAATGGTGACCCTGTCCATGCTGCATGTTGCTGTGTACTTTGGGACAGAGAGTGATCTCAGTAGGTGTGGGCTGACAAACTACAAATTACTCTGGCAGTAAGAGCTCTCTAAAAAAAAAGGTTCTAGTGAGTACTCTGGGGAAAACAGGCTTTGGGTTAGATTTTTCCCTCTCTGTGTCTGTAGTCCAAACCTCACAGCCTTAGATGATGATAAGTTTGAAACAGAGCTAAGTGTGAGGCTAATCTGATTTCACAATACAAAATTGGAGAAGGGTAGAAAATCAAGAGCCAGAGATTTTTGGGCTATTAAGATTTTCCTGCTTCATTTATTCTTCCACTACTAATCAATATGTTGCTTTATAATTGCAAGAGCCAAAGATGAAGTTTACCTCTGCTCCGTTCAACAATCTCCCACAAATCCCAGGACAGGGTGACTAGAATCTGCTATATTCTGCTTATTCCTAGAATAGAATAGAAAAGCCACAAAAAGTCTTGTATTTCTCTTCACTTACGGGAGGCAAATGGAATTTGAAACTGACCATGCATCACTTATTACCATTTTTTGAAGACCTTTACAATTTACTTCCTCCACTCAGAAACACAGAACCAAGTTTCACTGAAGTATTTTCCAGTATTTAAGGATCAAATAAAGGAAAGTACTAGATGATGCAGATATAATATCTTGAACATTAAACAAAGATCAGCAAGGTGAAGTCCAGACTAGGAATCCAGTAGCTTTAATAGCTGGCATAAATCAGAATACCTCTGAGGAAGATGCCACTTTTTCGGATGGCTGAGCAGGCATTATAATGCCTTTCTCCTTTGCCCCCCTTCTGTCTTGCTTTGGCTGTTGCAGAAGAGGTTGTTTCAGTACCACTGTTCATTCCACATCATGCATTGCAACAGTGCAACACCACTCTGTTTAGATTCACTGCAGGTTCATGGGGAACCGCTTGAATCCCAAAGAAGTCTGAAAACCGTCTCTTGAAAACACACACACCGAGTTTCATATAACCATCCTTTAGACACAATCTAAATCTGAGGCTACCACTTTTTCAAAAGAAGTGCTCTTTCCCTAGAAAAAAAATAAAGCCAGCCTCTTCCAGACAATTATTTCCAGGCCACATAGCAGGAGTGAGTGATGTGAAATAATATTTCTGTAGCAGCCCTGAGTGGAAGGGTTGCGTAACCGGGAACTGTCCTGTGTCAGATCTCAATGGATATTACTAAGGATACAGGGCATTTTTACTCCCAGCTAATGCAGGCAGTGTGACTTTTGTGTTGGTTACTTGTGCAGTCCATTTCATTGTGGCATGACTATTTATTCTGTTATGGGTGGCTGCATATACACCTGTAAGCCAGTAATTACCTTGTTTGTAATGTTAAGCCAATGACTAGAATAGCTTAGTTCAAGTTAGGATACATGGATTCAGCTGAACTCTGCCACTGACTTAGTATGTGAACCCAGATAATCCATTAATTTTCATGCAGCTTGTTATTCTGCATTTAATTTAGAAGTTGTGACACCAATCTTTATAAATCCCTCTGTCATCTTTGAGTAACTTTTGTGGTAGGAGGTCAATCCAAACCCTGTTGTTAAAATAAAGAGGGTTTCTGTTACAGGGGCTTAGGAGTTCAAGGGAAAAGGATTGGTTTCGGTCACATTATTGAGTCTGATAATTATGATCAAGCCTTGGTAGCTTCCAGTTTAGCAGCATAATCTGTAAAAAGGTTCTCCTTGCTAGATTTCCCATGGGCTTTATTTGGTATGATGACTGCGAACACCAAAAAAAAAAAAAGCAAGACGACAACTTTATGTCCCAATTTCTCTGTTTCCAGGATGATTAAAAGAATCTGAGGGAGCGTCAAAATTCACATCTGCAGCCGCATTTTAATGACTTCTCCCTTTGCTGCTCAGTGATGGTTCTAGTGATGATGTTCAGTCAACTGCAAAGTTAATTGATCCAGATCTGTACTGAAAACCCATATTTGGAGCTCTAAAAGCCAACAGTGTATGACTGGTACTTAGGTTTAGTGGATCCATCAGTAATTAGCCTAAGCATGCTAAATCGCTGGGCCAAATTGGGCAGAGACACCCATCATAAACAATATTTCACTGTTCTTAATTTTTCATTGAAGTGCTCGTAACGTCCTGCCAGATGCCTGATGTAATATAAACAAAATGTCCCTGTTCTGAGGAGCTTTGTTTAAGAACACCTAGGAAAGGACAGGAAGAAATATGTACCTATTTTTAAATACAGATCAACTATGTTCCCTGAGGAAGTCTGCAAAGTGAGGTTTGCAGGGAGGTTTGAAAATGGGAAGGGTCTCTGCACTGTGATTGAGCTCAGGGGTGAGGAACAAGGCACAGTCACATGAAACAATACATAGGGTCTCCTGGTGAAGAGACCAGCAAATACAGATGTGAGAACATTAGTGTTTTGAGAGCAAAAATTTACTAAGAATACAGTATTACCTTGAGCTGCAGCATCAAAATCACTGTCTGTGATGTGGAGGGGTTCAAACCATCCCTCTTTCTAGGCAAACCCATTCCTGTTTGCTTGTGAGATGCCTTTTCTGTTGCACAGGCTAGTGCATGTGTTATATACAAAGATACTGCTTTGGTAGACAGGCTGAAAAATCCTACCTTGAACAATCTGTGAAATGAACAGATAGGCAGAAAGCGAGCCCTGCTTTTATCTTATGCATGTGGAGTCGAACAATCAGCAGCACGATAGCTTTCATCCCCCTCCTCTAGCTGTCATCTTCTATCGCTGAACTGCTCTCCTCTTTGATCTGCTTTTTTGTTTTCAAACACCTTATTCTTTCATCAACAACGAGTGGCTTCTCCTGTGGGCAGAACATTAGTAAACACAGTAGAGAAAAATGGAAACGATAATAATATGAATTTATCTTCTGAATAAGTTTCTGCTCCAGAAAACTAAGCAACATCTCTCTCCTCAATGACATTTCTGTAATAACCATTTCATAGTAACAAGGCTATGAACAAAATAATCTTAATAGCTTTAGGGTGTTGTACTATTCAGTCACTGTTGAAGGTGGAAGGATTTAGATGATAAGGATCCTAGCTACTCCTGGTATTTTTAGCAGGAGCAACAATAGTTAAATGACAATATTTTAATATGTTTATGCCTTGCATTTTGCTGTGGAACAGTCAATTTGTGTGTTACTAACTGGTACAAAGCTGCTTGAAATCTGTGCGATTCTTTCAATTACCTTTAAAAAGATAAATGAAGGGCCTTCTTCCAGACCTTTAAGTCAAGGTCAGCGTTGGAGTTATTCCCTTAATCCATTCTCTAGTGAGACAGATTAATAAGAGGGCATTACATCCCCTTTCCAGACGAGAGGACCGAGGAAGTTGCAGCCCCATCTGACAGTGGTTGGTTAGATCAGCGGTGGTTCTGGGAGTACACAGCTGGAAGCCCATGGATCTGCACTGTCTCTTCTGACGACGGATAGTGCAGTGGCTGAATCCTAAATGGTCCTTCTAAAGCTGCAGGCTCCACCACATCATAAATGAGATCACATTTTAATTAAAACATTGATGTTACAAAATATACATGGTACAGTAACACATAATATTTAGGAAACTTTAGTCAAAATTACATAAGAGTTGGTTATGCAATATTTAAAATCTGTGATATTTCACTCAGTTTGTTTCCAGTGTTGCTGGAGAGTCCCTTCTCCAGAGCCCTTCCCTGGACCACATCCTACTTCTTGTGGCTATTTTCATAGCTAAGTTATACAGATATCTCACTGGGGAGCTTATCTTTGTTGCCATCAATGGGTACATCGTGAACACCCCACATTGTGCACTCTCTGCTCCCTTGCTTCATGAGTAGCCTTGCTAAACTCACTTAGGTGCTTGTGAAGTTGGTTATCCTGTGGATGGTAGCTAAGAATAAATTTCATCACTGCTGCTTACAGACAGTATCCTTCCTTTTAGCTTTTATTTATTACTCTTTTAGTAACTGGATTACAGTGGAAGGAATTATCATGACAGCTCTGGGCAAAAGTGTCCTTGACATATAACCATTATAATTTCTTCTCCTTATCGTATAGCAAAATGCCTCTGGTTAATTTATGATTAATGCTGTGTAAAGGACTTGCCCATATTCTATAGAAATGTTTGTGATTTTCCTCCTGAATTTAGACATCTGTGAGCTGGCCAGTGTACCCATAAACAGTGGTCTCCAGGGGGATGTCCTCACTGGGGACAGCTGAGGTTCATTCCCTCTAAATTCCCCTGCTGTATTCCTTCCTTCAGCGTCACAGGTGTGATGGGAGCTGTGAAAACAGCGTGGAAATCAGCCTGTCTTCTCTGCCTGTTCTCTCATTTGGTAAATGCAGGAACTGGGCTAGGGAGGTTTCCTAGTAATATACCCTGGCAGGGGATAAGGCTGAATAGGCTTTTTTTTTTAGTCTCCAAAATTTATAATCTTCTGATTATTCCTATGTTTACTCTATCTATTAAAGGATGATGCTTCTGCGTACACTTCCAGCAAATCCAAGTCTTTCTTTGCAGGGAACACTCTGTTAATATCTTTCTGCGTGAGCCCCAAATACTTTGTTTTCCTTTTTTAGGCTCCTTCTGACTATGGGGAAGATCAATAGCCAGTTGCCATTGGCTGTCGTTGTTATCACTTTGTGGCAGGTGATATAGGAGTAGCGTGCACTGAGTACGTTCTCCCTTTACTTCAGTCACGCAATTTGTCCGTAACACTAACAGTTGCTCCACGTTCAATTTGTCATTCTTGCCCTTGAAATTAGAAGTCAATTTTTGAGTACACTGCAGTGTAAAATATACTCCCTGTTCACTGCAGCAAAAGCTGATGAGTAACTGTGGGGTTGGAAGAGGAGAAGGATGTGGCTTCTGGTAAATAAGAGCAACTGGAGGCAGAAGCAGAGGTGGGCAGATGGGTAACGAAGAATGCTAGACAGAAGAACTAGATGGGTTGTCACTGAGTTTTCCTCTTTGGCGCTACTGATTAAATCCCCCAGCTGGACATCGTGGTGGTGAGAAGCTGTACTTTCATTTCATACTAAGGTTTTTAGACTGTAGTGCTCTTCCCAGGAAATCTGTGTTTCATTTCAGAATGCTGCACAGCTATACTGGAGGTCTAATGTCAGAGGCAATCATTGAACAGCCAGGTTTCAAAAATCACACTATCATTTATTGCAATATGTTGAACATCTTCCTTTGGAAAATATGTCTCATTTAAGGTGTCTAACACTGAGCACTCAGAATTTTTGGTTCCTTTGGAAATTTTGGCTTCAGTGGTGTGAGTAGGGCACTGGCTCCCTCTCACATTTCTAGGGAAATGAGACTCCATCATCTTACTTGGTGCAGCTTGTATCCATCTGGCACTGCAGCCATCTAAACCCAATTAAAGGAGGCACAAAAAGGAAAAAGCAGAGAAAGCTGATTTTCTGAAATTGTACTACCTCTTGTTATCAGTCTGTGATCAATGCAGTGGTAATTGGTGACAACAGCTGAGGAAGTGCTAGTTATTACAGGAGATGAATGTCCCTGTCTGTCATCTGAGTCCAACTTGCTTATCTTCAAATCAGAGCATGGGGTCATTAAAGCAACATAATATTATTGCGTTGATGAAACAGGCAGTCTGCTAAGTTCTTGGATACCAGATGGTAAATGCAGCTTGAGTTGGCAAATTGTTGCTCTTCTTCCTGCCGTGCAAAGGCTTTATGTCTACAAGCATAATAAAAACAGAACAGAAAACTAAGGAGAAATTTCTTTAATCAAGCATGAGAGATTTGAAAAAAAATAATAACAACAAGGAAAAAACTTAGACAGAAGTACAAGAACAGGTTCTGCTCCAGTGCTTTCTGATTTATTCCTCTTGCATGAGAGCTCTGAGGGCCAAAGCCTGCTGACTTTACTGTCCAGAGAACCCTAATGACCTCAATAGAGATTTATTAATAAAATAAGGTACCACTGAGCATAAGTCTGTCCAGCTTTATCATCTTTTACAAATATTTCTGAAACTCTGCACTTTTCTTAGGACAATGGGAAGGGATGAGAGTTTTAAAAAAGGTAATATTAATAAACAATAGCTGATGATGGGACCAGTCATGTTGATGATTGATGTACAAAAGTGAAACACTTAAAATTTTGGAGTCGTCTCCAGATACAAGCTTTGTCACTTCATACTAGACCACATGAGTCCTTGGCAGTATGCTTTAGAAGGCAGTCTTCTCCTGGTGGGGAATTAATCAGAGGGAAAGATAAATCTTTCCATCTCTAATTTGAAAAATCTAGGAATCCTTCTGGGGCCTCACAGAAATAAAGAAATTATAGTGGCTCTCTGGAGCACATAATGTGCCTTGAAATGCAATCATTGAAACCTCTGCAAATCTAAATCCCAAAGGCAATCAACATATTTTGTTGGAAGTCTTGAGAGACTTAAGTTGCCTAGTCTTCACTATACAAACAAATAAATGCCACTTGTCCTGTAATTTTCATCATGGGATATGAATGTGTTCGGTTTTATATGTTCTCAAAGATGAGGGCTCCAATTTCTGTGAGTCCAGCATTTCTTTTTGTTAGTATCACTCGTGGCCACATCTTGTAATGCATTTAGACATTGTGGGGATTGCTTTAGTCCATGAACGATACCAGGGAGTCTCTAACTTGATCATGTTCAGATCTAAATACAGAATCTAATTTCTTTGATTTGCTTTTTTTTTTTCAGTAACAAGTCTTCCCAAGAGATTAGTTCTTACTGCTTGAATAGGGATAGAAGTAAATTAAGTAATTCACGGCAATTTTGATACAAAGGACTCTATGGGGGAAGATGAGGGCATCCACTGAACTGCCCTCTGCCTCTTGCTTTCTGTAGCACACCCCGTACCCTGCCCTCAGACCCATTGCTTTGTGCCTGAGACCACAATAATGATTGTACAGTGTCAGGCCAGAAGCCCACCCCATGTCTCTTCTCTGACAACAGTGCCAAAGCAGATGCCTAAGGAAGAGTAAAGAAATGAAGAAGGCAAGAAGAGTAAAGAAAAGAAAAAGGCAAGCATCTACTGATACTTCTCCTACTCTCTAATGATTTGCAAGTCTGGAATTTCCTGAGCCAGAAAATGTATCATAGACTTTGGAAAGTGGGCCATTTGCCCCAGACGAGTGGTTTGTGATGTGATTGTCCCATTCATTGAGCTGGCACCATTTAGAGAGCATTTTGATCAACCCAGATTCTTGCCTCAAACTAGAGTGCTCATTTGAGTCCTGATTATTTATCGTTGTTGTGAGTTTTCCTGTTTGTGGCCTTCCCATTTAATGATGAGTGCTGCAGATGGCTTATAAATTGAGACATATTTTAAACTAAGTATGAAGCTGGTTGTGTAACCTCAGCTGCCTTGGGATTTGTATTGGGGAAAAAAAAAAAAAGAAAATAATTTCCCTGCAAGTACTGAGCAGACAATCACTGCTCAGTGAATGGAGGCATGGATGTCATTTTACATCAGCTATACTTGCTTACATTCCTTGTGGCTGGAGGCAGAGTTTAAGAAGCCATTGGATATGGCTGATAGAAGGAGGTAATAAAACAGCACAGAAGGAACAAAGAAATGCAAACTTAAAGAGATAACAGCATCACTCTAAAATTAGCTCTTCCTAAGGTCTATGTTTTTAGGGAAAAGGAATTTCTTACTTTCTGTATTGCATTTTCTGCTGCAAAGACAGGAAGAAAAAGATAGCAGTGTAGTCGTAGTTTAATACTCCAAAATCAAAGGAAAATTTATGCTCTGAGATTCTCAGGATGTGATTTACCAGTGCATTTTCCCTGCTGTGTAGCTTTTTTCATGGTAGAGGGAACTTTGAAGGGCAGGGAAAACATTTTTAAGAGCTGCTATGCAGCTCCTGACCTCCTTTGTAAGGATGCCCAGTTTGCTCCTCTGACTCCTGATTCCTTGCTGGTTTTCAGCAGCGGCATTTGTGATAAAACTTTTTACCATCTGCAAATGAGTAGAGGATCTGCATCATTCTGACAAACGACAACCTGACTTCATGCGATGTCATCACATGGTGGCTGTGTTGCATGATGGGGGGTAGTGGGAACAATACCAGCAGGGTGAAGGAGTTGCAGTCTGATGGAAAATGGTGCAGACCTTCTTCTCAGTGACCTGGCAGGTTCTGCAATTGCATTTCACTTGCTGACCTGGCTTTCCATCAACTGTGAAACAAGATCATGTTGTAACCCTGCAGATGGCTTGGGCCTAAGCTAAGTACCAGATGGCTGGGAGGAGGGCGGTTCTCAGAGCTGCTCCCCCAGTGTCGCAGGTCAGATGTGTTCTCAACTGGGAATGTTTTCTTCCATAATTTTTTCAAGAGGTGGCCTGCAATTCTGGGCAAACTTCCTGTGAACCATCTTGCATCTTCTCCTGTCCGGGCAGGATGAATTCTTTTGACCTTTGCTTTCTATAACAAAAACCCAGAATACTGTGTACTTTCAAAAAAAACCCTCAAAGGCTTTCAAGAAGAAAATTTGTCACTTGTAGCAAGACAGTCAGGATTAGCACTATGTGTTTTTGAGAAGCCGTAGGGTACCACCAGGTCTCTATCTGTCTCTCTGGAGGGATGTCTCGTGGATCCTATGCTGTATCTGCTAGAACGGTGTGGAAGTCTCAGATGCTCCAGGAGAGCCCAGTGCAGCTGAATCAGAGGAAGTGAAAATAGCCTTCATCTGCATCTGCCTGTCCCAAGGTGGGGCATCTGTGTGGCCATGGTGGAAGGTGGTCAGATCCAGCAGTGATAAGTGCAGTGCAAAGACCAACACAGTGGGGAAGCACAAAGCTTCTCCTGCCCAGTTCTGTGGTGTGGTTGCAGCAAGCCTGCGGAAACCTGGCAGAGGGCAGCCAGCAGGCCAGACCTAAATATGACACCAGTGAAAGTTTTACCTAAATAAGAACTGAACTAAAAAAGAAGTGTAAAGTCGTTATGGCTTAGATCACTACAGCCTCATTCTTGAATATTCCCTGGCTGCCTTTTGCTGTTTTGGCAACGCAAAGCTGCTGCAGCTGAGTGCAAGCAGCTGTACTAGGTTACAAATACTTTAATTTTTCTGGAAGAAGCAGAGTGCTGGTGAAGCGGTCTTGTTCAGTGCTTTGTATTGATTTTCACCAATGTAAAGTGGGTGTAAAGCACTACCTGATCCATCTTGTCCTCTTGCTGTGCAGAGGGGTAACACCCCAGGGAGGTTGGGGGTTTAACAGAGCTGCTTTAATGAAGCTGCTAACAAAGAGCGTAAATTGGCTCTCACAAGGCCTTTAGACTGGTCCTCACTTTCTCTTTCACAAGGCATGGGCTGTGGAGGATGGTGGAACATCATATCCAAGGCAGCTTCTGACTGGGATTATAGTTTACGAAAGCATTTCTAGCTGGGTGACAAAACCCAGCCCCCTAAAACTCAACCACCAAATCCTGCCTGAGCAGAAAGAGACATTACAGCACGTGCTGATTTGTTTGCATGTAAAGAACACAATGCTGGTGCAGCTGCTTTCTCATACTGGGAACCAGTTTAGTCCCCTTCTCCATATGACTCAGACAATAAATTACACTTTAATCTAAATCTTGTACGTTATTCCTACTACAATAGCTGAGCAATTTCCCCATATTTTTTTTCTGCATTTACCTTGGATGCTCTTTATCAGCTATATTGTTTCATATTAAATAAGTTATTGGGTTTATCAGGTAAGGCATTTATGCTCAGCATGAAAACGAGCAATACACCGATACTCTCCTTAACGTTGTTTCCCTGTGAACAAAGAGAGCAGATACCCTAAGGTGCAGAATTACCTAAAGCTAAGAAACAAAGATGATGTGAGGAAGTATCCTAACTGGAGGGGATAATTTCTTGAATATTCGACATGTTCTTCACTCACCAGCTTTCAGTCAGCCAAATGTGCATTTGAAGTCTCTGTGAAAAAAACATACCAGACAGAGGGGACGGGGAACAGGAGAGAGAATTTTTGTCACCCGCCAACTGAGTAGGGCGCGCAGCCTAATTGTGGCACAAGTCTCTGTTGCAATAAGATTATTTATGTACAGGAACATGTCTTCCTCAGGAGATCTTACAGTGCCCAGCTCTTGAATATCCTCTGGTATGCTGATCAAAGGATGCTACAGATCATGGAGCTGAAGGGTTACCTTGAAGTCAGTGAACTAAGTTAGACAAAACAAGAACTTGACTATCGTATTTCTGCAATTCCAGTGAATTTTCTTGATTTTGAGCTATTCATTGCTCTAGTGAGTCTGAAGAAAATTCCAGTTGGGACCAAAATATGTCAAAGCAGGTCTGTACATTCATGCAGAAAGTTTATATGAACAATAAACATTGCAGTGAAAAACAGTGAAGGCAGAAGATTCTTGGTAGGCTCTTGTGGAAGTGGTAGCTTCTGCAAAATCCCAGCAATCTGAGGAGAACCAGGTGTTTTGGTTCTCCACCAGGAGGCTGTGAAATGAAATTTCAATTTGAGTCTGGATGCCATTTGTCTGTGTTCTCTTTAGCATCATATGATGGTTATGCTCTTGGGGCATCCAGAACATGAGAGTCCCTCTCACAGGAGGCTTTGAAATGACTCAATTACAGTTAATGGGAACCTAAACTATTAGGAATGTTGAAATATTTAGTTTGGATCAGAAACACTAGAAATCTTTGTTCAGCATGCTGCATTCATGCACATTTCCATTTCCTGTGTTATTTTCCATTGTTGGCATTTGTGTTTAATATGATCATAAAGTTTCAAAGCTTAAATAAAGTGAGATGAAAACAAATAAGCAGAAATAAGAGCCTGTCTTAGGTCACTGGCTGGTAAGAGGTGCCACAGGACACAATAGATCATCTGCGTGTGACCACAGCAAGTGAAATGGGCATGGCATGGCAGCAGCACTGACCAAGTAATGCAAGTAGTGAAGGGGTGGTGTTAATGTGAACAATTCAGATTTTTCCTGGATAGTTTATTGCCTTTACAACATTAACCTTAACCAAGTTAGATGAGAATACATATTGATTCCTAATGCTTTTCATACTACTATGTATGATTTTCACTTTTGACTTGAGAGACGTATGTTGATGTACACAACTGCTGTATCACTGAGATTTTTTCATAGCACTTTCCAGGAAAATGTCATGTTTTTGTTGCAAGAGAATGAGCAGAGCAGAGACCTGACTGAGGCCTGTAAGGGTGAAAGTTAGAACTAAGAAGCCATAGGGTTTCTTTTCCTTTCCTTTTGTATGAATTCCTACACATTAATGCTGTTGTATGGGCTTCAGTAGAGACAGTCCTAATAAGCAGTGCCCAGAAGGAGGGTGATGCTTATCATGCCTAATTTCTCCATAAAGCTAGGACTGTCTGTTGTTTCCTCTTCATTTCCCTGGCTCTGGATCATCTTCACCTCTCCCAGGGCCTCTCCCACCTTCTTCACAGGTCACCAGCAGATCCTTCCCTCCGGGATCTCCCTCCTTCCCCCCATCCTACATTTTAGTCTGTTTTTTCGATACACTCCCAGATAACTCACTGCCGACTTGCAGTTACTCTGGTCGACCCTCTTGGATGGGTGTCCCTGCCTCCCTCCATCTCTTCCAATGGATAGCCCTGAGCTGTGGCGTGAGTCAGCCGGCCCCAGGACGGGAGAGCCCGCGTTAGCGGCCAGCTGGCAATTGCAGCCTGTCGGTGCCCTGTCGGGCAGTGCGTGTGAGTAAGAGGGACTTCTGTGATGGATTGATTTATGTCCTGTGTTGTTAAAATCAATTTGAATCCAGCTAGAGATTCTATGCCACAATTATCCTCTTCCTCCTTGCTGCTTATATGGCACACCTGCTTTTTATATTAAATTGCAAATTCTTGAGGGAGGCAAGTTCTTTTTTTAATTCAATGTATAGTGCCTACTACAGCTGGGGTTGTTGCATGGGGATTTTGTCTGCTACTGCAATATGATTAAATAACAATGAAAGGAATCTCTGGGGCTAATGCATCTGCCTAAAATCTGGATTTTTGTTCGGAATTATATTGCTTTGTGGCTAAACCAAGCTTTGCTGTGCTTGCATAATATAATTTCATGACAAGAAAACTGCACTGCAGCAAGCTAAGGGGTATTGATCACTCCAGGAAATTTGAAGAAAAGCAGCAAAATTACAAAAAACATAATTAATTTGTCTTTCCCCAGTATTGCATGCAAAATGCTGAGTAAACAGTATGAGGGAGCTCTGCACTGCAATGGCCAAGTCTCCAGTGTTGATTGTAGAGAAGGGTAGTAGTTTCCTAGTGGTTCAATGTCTGTTTTTCAAGTGCTTTGCTCTGTACCTGAGTAACAATAGTTGAACAACGGCCTGTTAAGAAGAGGGAGATAGTGAGGAAACCCTCTTAAGGGATGATATTGGGGAAGTACCAGACCTGCACCATCTACATTGTACACATGTACACTATTTGCAAAGCAGGTGTCACCCAACCTGGAGAACAGAAGGACCAATTTGTGTATAGAGGCTGCATTATTTAGTACATGCCACTGCCACTGGAAAACTGATCTGAAATTGAGATAAAAGTTCATTCATATTTGTTGTAACCACCTTCAGGAAATGTGGCTTTGCTTCTGTCTGAGAAGATTATATGTCCCCAGTGAGCAAGAGTCAGGGCTCTGTTACAAGTAAATGCCTCGGAGCCCATAGCAGGCTTCGACTGTGTTTAATTTACTGGTCGCTCTCTAGCAACTAAATAGAGGAAGATGTCAGATATTGCCCGGTTTCACAGTTAATGGGTTGAACTTGTTTCCAAGGTAAATATTGGACAGCTTCTAGCTCTTGGTATTTTTCCATCTCTCCCCCTGTCACTTTATCGATGGCTACAATAAGTCAACTAGGGGGGGGCTGTGAACTCTTTCACTTCAACATGCTGTGCCCTGAACCACCCCAGTCATGGGGCTTGGATAGGATCAGGTGCCTTGTGTGAATGAAGTCACCTCTGGTCCTAGATGCCTGCGTACATTCCCACATTGGCCGTGTCATATAAAATAGTCTTCAAGTTGCTCAGGATACATGATTTTGGGAGGTGACTTAGTGGAATCCGGGGATTGTTTTCCAGCCTCTGCTGCATTGTGAATTTGAAGAGGCACTTTCTTCTTTCCACCTTTTTCTTCTCTGAGTATTTCAGTGTCATTAGGAACACATCTGTACTAGCTGTGATAGCTTGTAATAATTCTAGGCGTGCTGTTTTCAGACTACTGGTTTCCTCAGTTTCCTGGCTCAACACCTTTGAGGGAGCATTGATTAAACTTTTTCACGACATTTGGGCATAAAAGGTGCAGCTCAGAGGGGGTCTGTAGATAGCCATGATTTCTGGTGTCCTAAAGTGTCCATCTTTTCTGTCTTGGTCTTTGAGGGCTTGGCTCTTTTTTATCAACTTTAGTGGAGGTAAACCAGAACAATGTAGTGGAGGATTTCACACCAAGTATTTTATGTCTGTCTTTCTCTGATGATACAAATTGTACTAGAGATAAAGTGTCGAGCAGATGCATCAGACAACGTGTAGCACTGGAGTTAAGAAAGGAAATTCTTGTGAGCAGCAGCACACATCCACGGGAGCATTGCTGCACAGAGCATTGGTGCACCCTTGCTTTCCATCATCCTGCTGGAACAAGGATAGCAAGGCACTCCATTAAATGATGTACTAGGACAATGTTTGCGGATAAAGCCTTACTTCTGAGCAGCTGTGGAAAAGCACATCAGCAACAGTTGCTCTGAATGAATAATGTGATCTGAATTTTGTGATTTTATAAAATGATTAAGTGACTTTGTACTTTGTTCTCTTTCACTGAAATGAAACAATGCATTTTCATTAGTCTTTTGTCTTTTAATGGTATATTTTTTAATACTCTGAGTTGAGATAAATTTCTTTTGATTCCACAGAACAGATGATAAGAGAGAGAATTAAAAAAATCCAAACCCTTGTAGTTAAAAGACTCGGCTGAATTAAACAAGAAATAAGGCTTAAATCAGCTGAATCAAATTACCTCTGAGTTGTGAAATTACCTCTGAGTTATGAATCAGAGGATTTGGCTCCTGTTTCTCATGAACATTTATTTGTGTTTTTCAGCCCTGATAAGTTACTTTGCACTGGCTAATACTGCAGTTTCATCTGAGTTTTGCAGATGAGTTCCTCTCCTTGTGAGGCAGGTACGTACTGTTTTCGGTTTACTGATGATTAAGCCAAGGACCAGGGTAGCTGAAGGTCAGACAGAGGGTGAGCCAGGACAAATCCACTAAGCAAACACAGGACCCTGTGCCTTGTCTAACCTGTAATAGCTTGACAAGCAAGTGAGCTCATTTCCACGGGGCCCTAAGTGTGGCTTGTAGGTCAGGCCATCAGGTTTGTGTAATTATTTAAAGATTTATCAGTAGATTTGTGTACAGTATGAGCACATTGCTGGATTTTAACCCATTTCTTGATTCCAGCAAGGTTTCAGGCTTCAAAAGCAGCATCCAAAGAAAGAGAATGTATTTTTATTTGCCTTAAAAAGAGCAGCCAGCATGACATCATCCCCTTCAATTAGGCAGGCACTGATCTCTGCAGTGGAGTGGGAGGGAGTACACTGCCCCCAGATCTGTTGCTCTACAGCAGGCTCTGTGGATGTGAATAATGTAAGTGATCAAAAGGGAAAGACCTTCAGTAGGAAACAAATAGTGGGGTTGCAGAAGGGAAATCTCTTGCTTTGGCTTTGCGGGGAAGGAAGAAGGGAAAGCTGCAGGAGTCATGAGAAACCAAAATGTGAAATACTCACAGGGAACAAATGATGGGTAGCTTTAACAACCATTTTAGCGGGGTCAGAGAAGAATAAAAGGACTTATTGAGTTCACTTGCTGAGACAGAGTTCACACAGTGCTCATTTGGCTGGCAGAATGGAAAATGGCAGCAATCCTGGTAGTTGAAGAACAATCCTTGGGCTGCAGACACATGATTATGTGCCAATGAAGAATACAGTGAAGTAGGGATGGCAGAACAGAAGCAGCTCTACTTTGGTGTCATGTTTTTACTTGTTCTTCTTTCTGAATGTTCTAGTTGCTTGTGGAAACATCCAAAATTTAGTACAAAAATGTTGTAGTTCCCTCCTCATTTCCAAGTCATGTTTCTGCGAGAGCTGCTTTACCTCTGTTGCATGAAAACATCTTGAAGGATAGTAAAACATACAGAGGGAGATTGGGGTTCCATTCATACAAGAGTAGTTATTTCCAAAGCTACTGAAATTTCTTCAAAGCAAGAAGCTGTTTCATTTCAAAGAGTTACCCAACATTTGCTCAATCTTGCCACTGTTCATGTACTGAGCAACTGCCATCATGGTCTTTATTTAGGGTAGGAAATATCCTGGCATCACAGGGTCTGTGCAACAAGAGCGCCCTGTCTTAATGCCTGCTGTGCTTTTTCACTCATGGCTGCAAACTGGAGGAGGCACAGATTTGAGACCCTGTTTCTTTAGTGAGCATCAGATTATCATGGTCTTTGTTCAGGGACTCAAAGAACATTGCCAGAAATCAACATAACTTTCCAATAAGCTTCTCATTGTAGATGACACAACGCCACTTGGCTCACACACCATGATCTTCTTAACCCAGAGACTGTCTTGCTGAGCTTCACTCAAGCAATCTGGATTGAAGGTGAGTCCGGAATATGGAGCTGCATCATGGCAGTGTGTGGGAGCCTTGCCCTTTTATGTCTGTGGCAAGTGATCTTGAGATGAAGGCTCATCAGTAGGCACATATGTAGACCACAAATGATTGCTAGGTGTGTGAAAGCATCCTGACTTCTCTTTGGGAGGCTTTGCACCAAACATATTCGGTGCAAGTAAATTATACTACTATACTGTATTTAGACTTGTTAGATCTGTCTGGACCCAAATCTAGCCAGTGCTAGCCTGCTCTAGAGGAGGCCACAGAATGGGAACTGTGTTCAAAACTTAACAGTATCTTGGCAAGAACAGTTTACAGGGGGACTTACTTAATAAGCATGCTGAAACTTGGCCTGTCTGGGTAAAAAATGATTTTCTAGTGAGAATAATTCCTCTCTGAATATGGTAGGAGATTTTCCTGTTCCCTGCTATGAACTGACTCTGCTTCCAGCTCTGTGGAAGGTGCATCAACAAGGGCAGATGTTTGATTGAATCTTGCTGAACTTCAGCTCTTGTGTCTTTAAAAAGTGAAAATACCCTAGATCTTAATTACTTGAAGCCTCTGAGGTGGACCCATTTGAACTCCATTCGGAATGAAAGCTTGAGGTATTGGTGAAACTGCCCAGAGTCTTCCAGGCAAGAAGAGAAGAGGGCTGAAGAGTAACAGGGTAATATGCATGTAAGGGCGCATTTGGATCCATGTTAGAGCAGAGGCTAAAGATCACCCATTACTTAAGTCAGGTACCTCAAATATATCTGGATAATCAAGGCTGTGTTTTACTGTCATACCGAAGACAGGGAAATAGAGGCACTGAGAAGATTACTGCAGACAGAATACTTTTCTTCTGGAGTTCAGAGAAGATGTGGTTTGACAGTCACCAGTTTCCCCTGCTGACACATATGTGTGATATTTAGTTATTGCATGTGGTGAGTGTAAGCTGTGTTCAGGCCAATTCTCACCAGCCTTCCAAATATATGTTCATACAGATAAGTGTATACAGCATAATTTCCAACCATGAAATCTTAGGACTTTGTAGCTAGGCACCTCTTGCTTCACTTGCCCTCTAAAAGAAGACCTGTTTTGCTGAGTCAGGTGGCTTGGCCTTTGTAAGAAGTAACTGTAGCAAACAGGCTGCTTTTTGTCATTCACAACTCAAATTATATTCTCCTTGTAGTATTGTGGGGCATTATAGCAAAGTCAATGAGGACTTTTATTGCTAACAATGAAACTGAACAAAGTTTATATCTCGCTTTAATAAAAGCATGATAAGGTCAGTGTTGGGGGCACAATCAAAGCCTCCATGGGATCTGCCATATCATACTGAAGTTTTTTAACATCTGCTAATCTTAATTGATTTGCACGCAGGACAACAGATTGACTGGGATGTTCTGAGATGCCATATTGTCAAGCCCCTCAAGTTTTCTGGGCATTGCACTAGAAATGTCTCTTCTTGTTTGCACATCTTTCATCATGAAAGACCAAGCTGTGTAGAAACAAGTCAGCCAAGTTCAAGCTGTGATCTCTTCTGCCAGGCTAGTGCCCAGCAGTTCTATTAATTATGTCTATTCTGGCTAGGGAAAAAAAGAGCCAAACAAATGTACTTAAACAACACATGGGGAGGGAGTAATTGTACAACTATTTCTTTAGTTCAGAGCTATCCAGCTCCCTGATATTAGTTGTGTGTTAGTAGATGTGGTTTTGCTTCCATGTGAAACATCTGGTTACTGAACAGAGGCAAGATATTTTAAAAAGTGTTTTAACAGCTCTTCCCCACAAGCAACAGAGTTCCATAGCAAACACAATTCCATATAAATTGGCTTATGTAGCAGACAGAAAGGCTGAGGTGAAAAAGGGCATCTGTGGTGCTCTTCCACAAGAGGCAGGCTGTGTGGGACCTGTGGTCACCCAGGTCTGGCAGATTTACTTCTCCACATCACCTTGAAAATACTGCCTCAATTCCCTTCCCTTTCCCAGCAGTGATCTTGCCTTTTAATTGTCCTTAGCTACCTGTTAGATGAGAGCGTGTAGGACCTAAATGCAATACTGAGGAAGTCAATGGAGTTTTTTATGGTCATATTTCCTATAAGCAATCCTGTTGCTGACAGGACAGGCTTTAAGAGCAGTTTCACTGTGATGAAGGGATCTTGAAAAGATTGCAAACTTCACTTACAGTGTTGGGAACTGCCACTTTTTGGTCTAGGAATATCATCAGACGTCTTGCAGGTTTTTGGTGAGATGCAGCCCATCTATAGTGTTTCAACTCTATCAGCCCTTGCCAAGTCCAGAAGAAAGGCACCATCCAAACCCTTGGTAGATGGAATATCATGCAAGATTCAAATGTTTTTGGGTTAGATTATTTGTTAGGCTTATGTCAAAGGGCTGCAATGCTCAGAATGAGTTACAGTATCATGTCATACATGGCTTTATCCATCCATGGAATTAAAAGCATTTTCCAAAAGCTAATTGCTGCCATCCCAATTACAAATGAAGAATGGAGTCATTAAGAAACTTGCCAAGGGCAACAAAACTAGTCACTGGGAAGAGCTAGAAACAGGGCCTGAAACCCAGGAGCTGGGTGTTACTCAATATCCTGGGCCACACCACCTCCCAGCAGTTCAGAGGAGAAGTCATAGCTCCTCTGAAGCTGTGAAAGTTTGACAGTTGACTTCAATGAAGCCAAAATACAGTCTCACAGGATTGTTCTGCCTTTGTTCAAATTATCCAAACTTCCTGAGAGAGTCAATCTGCCTGGACTCTTTATAAGTCACAGAGGCATTGGTCCTTCCTCTGTGCTGGGGCATACTTTCTTCAGAAGAAAGCCCAGGCTGGGCAATGTGGTGCACTCCACCTGCAGGCTGCACGTACTCCATAGTCTAGACAGGAGCTGTTTAACTCCATTACACACGTTACATACACAAAAACCCCCTTATTAGATAAACTTCCATAACTGTGTATATTTTAAAATACATTAATTGCTTGATTTGCCTTATTGTATTAAAAAAAAAAAATGAAACAAAAGGAAGTGGGAGTGAAATTAAGGAAAGCTTCCATTGCTATATTATGTTGATCAATGAGTATTACAGCAGATATGAATGCCAAGGGAACAAATACACAACCACAGCTGGGGATGCAAATAAACTTCTATTAACTGGAGCTCTAAAGATCAGAGAAGCCTGTATTTCTTGGACCATGTTCTGCTCACTTTATTCCTTGATTATTATAACTGAAGTATCAAAAGAATTGAAGATCTGGAAGCAACTATCTACTCATTTGTTTATTCAGTGCAGGAATATGTTTGCATTAGGCATCCATCCAAGGTGCAACCCATCCAAAAGCAACTTCTTCTATTAAAAGGGAATGGGTCACAGCAGGACATTTAGAAATAGATTTCTTCAGTAGCAGGCTGCAAACACCCATTATTTCCAGTTATTTTGTAAATGAATGAGATTTTTACTTTCTTGTTTATTGCTTAAAAAAAGTAAAACACAAGCAAAAGAAGTCTTAAATATGTGGAAAAATCACAGATACAAACAGATACATTTTCATTAAATTTAAGTGTTAGGTTCTTTAAGTATTAAGAACTGTTAAATAAAGTGATAGTGCCAAGTGAGAGCAGAAACTAAACAAGCTGTCTCCTGTATTTAAAGAGCAATGAGAAAGCAAGTTAGTTAAATAAGACAAAAGTAATCCTTTGTACTTCCATGGCTCAAAGGGAGGAATGACCTTTCCAAGATCGTACAGAGCTGAAAGCCACCACCGTCATTCATCCTGAATTGCAAGTTGCTCTTAAATCAGTACTTTTGAGCTGGATGGAACTGTTTGTGGAATTACATGTCCAGAACTTCATGTGGGAGTGGGAGAAGGTTCTCAGCAAGTCCATCCCTGAAAGGCATTTGAAATTTAGCTTTTGTGACTAGTTCATTTGAACACATCCTATGGAAAGGAAACAGGAATGGAGATTAGGTTTAAGTTGCTTGATGTACAAACTTGCCAGGGTTGCTCTTTATTTTTTCCAGGTTAAAGCCAGCACACAGACATGTTGCATGAGCTGGCTGGTGGGCAGTACTGTGTGAAGTCGTGATAAAACTGATTGCAGGTCAGACTCTGAAGGACTGAGGATTAGTAGTGGAGCAGGATCGGGATTTTCCTCTCTCTCTTTGAGACAGCTTTCCCTTTAAAGGTCATAATAGAAGTTTTTGATCTTGCAGAATGGAAAATGAGTGTGCTAATTTGGAAGGTAATTGACAGTCCGTGAAGAGGATGCTTAAATCATGCAGTTGTTTTCTAAGCAGGACTCTGTTCTGTGATATTACACCCATTGGTCAAAAACTCTTCAGAGGGGATGTCATTCTGTGTTATATTCTCTCCACAAAGAGATTGATGGAAGCAGAAAGAATAAGAGAAAGGCATTAGAAAAGTTTCAAATTTAAGCTCCGTTTTAACTGTTGTTACAAGGTTGTGTCAGGTCTTATTTCCATATTTAACACTGGCTTGCTTAAACAGAGTGAAATCTTCAGTTCTTTAAGTATTATACATATTCATCTCTTATTTGCTCTTTGGGAAAGATGTGGAATTCTTCTATGAATAACAGATAAGTGAGACCATATGTGGTGTAAGAGGTTGTATTCCTATTATGTTGCTCTTGGCATCTCTCATATCCTCTGAGTAAGTATAAAACTGTGTCTCCCTCTTCCCCCTCCTCACAAGAGCAAGTACTCAGTTCTGCATTTGCCATTGTGCTGATTTCTTATGCAACCAAAAAAATGGAGTTGCAAGCCTACCCTCAAGAGTGTATGTGTGCCTCTTAAAATGTGATTAATTTTAACATGGCTCACTAGGGTGTTTAGAAAAAGAGAGATGACATGTTGTCTGGCCCTTTTGCTTGTTGGAAAGGCTGGGCACAAAATGCGTTTGGGAAAGAGAAATATGAGTGCATGGATCAAAATTTGTTTATATTTCTAACAGCCTGCATTTTGAAGGAGTGTTAAGCTAGTGGGGTGGTTTTGGAGATCTTAATCTGAAATCATGTTGAAGGTTCCAGTTTAACTGGTGAAAAATCAGTGCATTTAAGAACAAATTAACAGTAATACAAGTAATAAAGAAAAATTCACATGACATCAGAGGCATGAAACTGATGCAGTGCATTGCAGGCAAAACTTTAAAGAGACCTGCATGTAACCAGAAGTGGGAGTGGACTTTGAGGGCCACAACTGTGAAGTAACCTATTGTTTTCAGTCTTTCTCAATGAATCAAACAACAGTATCTTCTAATGGAAGTGGAAAGAACTGAAACAATCAAGCCCCAGGATACAGGGTACTATCTTAATGATTGCATGTAATCCACAACCGTTGAAAAATTTTATGATCTTCAGAAGACCTTACTGAAAAATTACATTTATTCTCCACACACATAATTTGTACTTGTAATGGGAGGTGGGGTGGAAAGGAATGGCGAAAATCTGGTTTCCATTGGAAATATTTTTAAATGGAAATTTCCAACCGCTTCTGTAGTTAACAAGGAAATAGAACATTTTGTTGCAAAGATTTCATTGGGAACCATTTCCGTTTTTCATCAAAAAGCTTTCCAGCCCCATTTTTCCAAGCAGCTCTAGTTGTGTCACATAGTCGCTGCTTGGAAGCTGATGGCACAGATGAGAAAGCGCAAAATTCTGCCGGCCTCAAGAGCTTAGCATCCTGTAACGGGGGAGTTTCCCAAACCCAGGGTGGTAGGGGATTAAGGGATATTGAGAGCAGTTCTAATTGCACTCATCGGAGGGCAGTGGTGCACACGCACAGTGACCCGCTCTGTGCTATATCAAAGGGTTGCACAACATGTACATGGCAGAAGGATCATTTCATGCACCAGTGAAATGCAGTCTGTTGTGGGCTGGAAAATAGCAATGGCTGGACCTCAAAAAAGGCTGATTCAGTTAGGGATACCATTGAAAAGTCAACATTTGCTAACAGTTACCAGCCTATTGGTATCTGAGACACCACATTTTCCATTTATACTCAGAGCAGGAAGTAACTGTGGTCTTTTCATATACCACAGCATGGTAATTTTTTTCTGGCAATTGTTTACTTTTTAATGATGACCGCTATATTTTCCATTATTTGTACCAGAGCTCTGTTTACACTTCAAGGCAGTTGCGATACTCTATGTTAATCTTTCATCCATATGGAAATACATGTAACATACACTTCTTCAAACACTTGGGAGAATACTCATATAGAAAATATACAAAGGAACAAGACAAAAATCACCACTGCCAGTTCTCCTGCTGTCCTTGGCTATACATCTTCCATCTTCTAGGTTTCCTGGTACATGTTTCTTCCTAAATTATCCTCATGGCTCTGACAAGATCAGACCAAGTCAAGATAAAAACAGCTGATAGCTGTTCCCTTCCTTGCAGGTCAGCTCTTTCTTCCTTGCAGGGAAAAGAGCCTGTCTGTGCTGTTTCTGAGGTCTGCAGCTGAAACCCTGCCTCCAGCCAGTGGAGCTGAGATTGAAGCATCTCAGCAGAGCAGTGCTACAGGCCACTGCTGCCAGCTGAGTCACTCCACCAGCGCTGCAGAAGTCCACTCACAGGGCACAGCTCTGCCCATCTGATCTCTTACATGGGGTTTGTGTCAAAGCCTTGTGTACAGCCACAAGCCAAGACTGCTTATTTGACCTTGAACATCTGGTTTTTGACATAATTTCTAAGCACTTTTAGGAGCACAATGGATAGGATCAGGGAGGATTTAGCTATAGCTATTTTCATTTTTGCCTGCTACAAATGCTGTGATCCATCTCCTCAGCTGGAGCAAAGGACCCCACTGCCAACTCACAGGTGTCTCTGGTGCTCAGCAAAATACAACCATGTTTCTGTTCTTGTAAATGAATTAAGGCCAGAATTTTTTCCTCACTTAGGGATGGAGGGGGTCTCAAAGTAGGGGCTATGTTCTGTCCATGTGACTGCTATATTGGTGTGGTTTTTAGGGGAGAATCATTTGCAGAGAAACTCAAGCTCTCCCTGCTTGGAGGGTGAGCCTTTCTTCCTGTGTGACAGCAAACACCACCCGTGACTGCTCCTCAACACAGTCATGGTGAAGGCTTTTAACCAGTGAAGTATTCCCAACAAAACCACCGGTACTATGGTCTATTTTGGGCTGCCCAGGGATGTGTCGTCTGTTCCTTATGTGCAAGAAGATGAGTTGGTGTGGCAGTAGATTGCCTTGGCTGAATGGGAAAACCCTCACTGAGTTTAGTGAACAAAACAAGCACAAAGAAGAGGTGGAAAATGGGACAGGACATTGAGGAGGAATGTAGGAGCATCTCCTGGGCTTGCAGGGACAGAAACAGGAAGGCCCAGCCTTGTCTGGAGTTAGAACTGGTGAGGGGTATGAGGGACAATGAGGACATTTCCACAGCGACATTAGCAGCAGAAGGAGGACTATTGCTGAATAGCGGTGCTGTGATGAAGGACACTGGAAAGACTAAGGGACTCAATACTTCCTTTGTCTCAGCCTTTCCTTGCAAAGTCTATTCTTAAGCCTCGCAGGTCTCTGCATTGTGGCTCAGCACCTAGAAAGCTCCAGCACTCATGGTTCCTCAGTGCTCATGAGAAGGAGCCCTGGACAGGAGCCGAACTTGAGCACTCATGGGCTCGATGTGTCTCAAGACCCAGTGGTGGCCAGACCTGACACAAGAACTGACACAACACAAATTGTATTGGGTAATAGCCTCATTTGGTGATAGAGAAACTGGTTTTATCCTCCCAGCAAGCAGGGAGAGTTTGTCTGATGCTGCAGAGAGTAACAGATTTATCTCTGGGTGATGGCTAGATGATGACAACCCAGCAGCTGTCTCTCACTAGGCAGGTTTACAAGGACTACTCTTCCTTCCAGGCAAATACAGAAGGCCCAGATTCCACCTGGCTTGGTATTATGCAGTCATAGGGAAATCAGCAGGGAGCTTAGATGGCTCACATGAGAGGCAGGCAGGAGTTTGCCCTGGGGCTCTTGCAAATGCAGGATGGGTCTTCTGAAGTTATGGAAGTTGCATCTATTTTATGGAATTTGAAGGATCTGACCTGTTATATTTATTTTGCAGATGGCTTCTTTGACCTGCTACTGTTTCTATTTTTTTTTAATGAGGTTCTCAAGAAACATTTATCTGTTAAATCAGGTCATTAAAAAAATTACATTTCCTTCCTGAAGCCCATAGTGGTTTTTCTGTCTAAGAAAACTGGGACATACAACTATCATTTCCCATGTGCATGATCACAGATCTGTATCAGCAGAGACTAGGCTCATTTTTATAAAGCGAACATTGTCCTCCCCATCTTCAAGGTGCTAAATAAACAATGGATTTCCATAACCAGAGAACAGACCACGGTCTTGTCAACCAAAATATTATAGATGGAAAGAAAAACCTGAGTGAGTTTTCAGGGTTTTTTTTTTCCTTCAGTTTTCAGTTTTTTTCCCAGTTTTTCCAAATTATCCATTATTGGTCTGACTGTAATTGTATTTGGAGCCCAAATAGCCCAAATTTAGGTCATATGGAGTGCTTGTCTGTCTGAGCTCAGAAGTAAAGTGTCAGCTTTTCCAGTAGATGACTCTGGAAGATCTTGCGTAGACTAAAAGGCCTAGCAGCACACTTGTAAGCTGACTGCATCCAGGAACAGCATTGGCTGCTGAGAGGACTACGAGGAAAAAGCCCATGCCCATGTCGTTAATGTTTTTAACACCCAGGGAGGCTGCAGACAAACTACCCTTTGAAGGTGGTCCTTGGACTGTTCTGACCCAGTGATCATGTTTGAGAGAGCTGGTTGCAGAGGCTGAAAGCATAACAGGGAATATTTTAACAGCCTGACCAGTTATGTTCCACTTCTCCAGACCACTTCTGGGCACTGAGCCATTTGCTCTTGTAGACTTTATAACTTTTATTGCCTGCAACACCAATGCACTGAGAATTGATCCTACCAAGCACTGAATATGCTCAAATTCCATTGCACTGCCTTTGCTAGGGGTGATGAGTCTTCAGTGTTGTACTGGCTCCAGCACTATCATTATCTGAAATGAGAGTGCTGCATCTGGACACATTTTGACTTTAAGTCCCACCCTGTGGGACTGCTGAGGATAACGTTGGTGTTGAATTGGGTTGCAGTAGTGGAAGTCCTATTGCTCTGCTATTCTGAGAGCTGTGCTTTGCCCTCCCCTTCTGAAATGGGTGCTGGGAAGCAAACATGATCCTTTCACGGGAGACGCCTGGTAAGACTCCTGCTGGAAGCACACAGAAGCACGCGTATGGTCCTTATGCAGGCAAACAAAATATTGGGATTAAATTCTGAGTCTTCCCCTTTCATAGACCCAAGAGTCAGTGGTTTTATCCCAAGTATTGTGAGCGTGTGTCTGGAGAGACAAAAGGGTCGAAAGCAACTTTCAGAGCAGTCTAACAAATCAAAGCTCAAAATTTCCCCTGAAGTCAACATGTTTAAAAGCGAACAAAAGAGTTTTTGTTGAGGAAGAGTCATTGCCAGAGTTATTAGTTTTTGCACACCTCGTGGTGGGCTTTACCTGATGGTGTAGGGCACACTTTGTATGCCATTGCAGTCCGCTCGTTCCCACCACAATGTTATTGTGATCTGAATGGCTGATGAAGCTTAACAAGCTGAATCGCCAATACCCTCTGGCAAATCTTCTACTTTGTACTGCTGGAAGCACAGAAACAGATGTCCTGGACCTTCCTGGCTGTGTTCCTCTGATGCTTGCAGCAAACTTCACAGGTGGCAGCATCTTAGCATCACCCACCATGCAGATGAGATCTCCACTGGTGACCATTTGTTCTGTTTTGACCAAGACCAACAAGTGTAGACAATGATCCAGTACAAAGTGAGTGGCAAAAGGAGGCACATACCACAATCCTGTTTAACTTGAGGCTGTTCTTCCATGTGTGTGAGGGGAGAGGCGATGCCCCTGTGACTTAGCACTTTCACATTTTCCCCTTGGTGTGTTTGCAAGAGACAAATCAATAGAGAATTTGCCAAGCTGTTGAGGAGGCTGTAAAATTTTACAGCCATGTCCACAATGCATTTGAGTGGCAGAAGCTCTGGTGAATTATGCAGGTTATGCCAAACAGCAGTGATAAAACTTTTATAACCCCATGCCGTATTTTTTATGCGTCACGTCTTTGACTGGCTTTATCAGGTTTGGTTTTTTTAACTTTTAATTGAAACTAGTTTGTTGCTGTGGAAACAACTGTATCCATTAAACTGGGTGGAGCTTAGTCACACTCTCTCAAGCTAAGATTAGTTCATAATTTAATTTTCATGGTACCTTGTAAGAGTTACTGGAGCTTTGTCATTTCATTGTCGTTACATCCATCCCCCTCTCATGCTCCTTTTTTATTTTCCACCTACCGGCTGTTTCTGGGGGTATGGATGTAGTGAGCTCTTTTGAGCAGGAGCTTTCCTGGTTTATTCCATCTTTTAAACAGTCTCAAGTGTGATGCTGAATTAATCCCGAAGGACAGCAATTTGGTTGTAAGGAAGCTTCATTTTCCCCATTTTCTGTTGTTAAAGAGAGGCACAAAAAGGTAAAATTATTTTTATGTAGTCATGTAGTTGAGCAGTAGAAGAGAGAGAGATTTTATACTGTGATGGATGCAGATAGATAGGTAGATAAATAGATTTATATACATATATATTAATTCTCCCTCCCATCCCCTCAGCTCTTATAAAGCTGCAATTTACAGATTTTTCTAGTAGAGGACAGCAATTTACCCTATGGTTACTTCCATTTTCTTTTTAGTGTAAAAACTCTTGTGGTACTAAGTCTAGAGGATCCTCTAAGAGATAAACTGAGAGTGAACTCAAGGTTAAATTGCAGTTTTTAAGACTGCTACCATGTGATTTGGACCTGAATTTCTTAGTACAACAGCAGCCAGACTGAATGTGGATTTTGGAAGGACAGATATATTCCTTTTGGGGATTATACTGGAGTCAATTCCTTGTTTGCCAAAGATAAGTCTGAAATGATGGCAAACATTGAGTCTCACTCTTTAAACATCTGAGGGTGTGTGCTATACATAGAAACTGGGGGTTAGGGAGTAAGGATTACTTTAAAAGGGGGTGAGCCCTCATTGACAATACAAAGGCAGCATGTATTTATCAAATGTCTGTACTCTGGAGGGATAAAAGTATACGGAAATAATTTTCTTCCATTTTTAGAGGTGATCATTTGGGAGATGGAACATAATGACTGCTGAACAGCATTGAGCAATATGAATCTGTGTCCTGCCTGATGATTTTATGAAAGGTGAATAGCTGTGTTAAAGTCAACATTATTTTTAAATGTGTATAAAGAAAAGCATGTAGATATGTTTTTGTATTTGCAGTGAGTTCGTTGACTTTGATTTAAAGTGGAGATTCACCAAATTCAAGATATGGCATCTGCCTTGTGATTCCCTAACCTTCCATATTGCAACTCAGATGTGCGATTTAGAACGTGATGTGACTGACTGATTTGGGAACGGCTTATGCTCTTGCTGTTGTTATCATGTGTGTCACTGTGGATCCAAGGACCCCTCCTCCATCCTTGCACAGAGCACTGACTCAGCAAGCATCAGCCCAAGTGTCTGGCATCCATGAAGCATCTTCTGTCCTGGCGTGTGCTTTTCCCCAGGCAGCGTTTGGCACCATCAGTGTGGCTGGGTTGGCAGAGGCAGCCAGGTGGGCCAGCAAGGTCTGCTCTCACGAATGAGAGATGGGAAGTATTAAAAATATGGGCTAACGCACTAACGTCAGCCTCTAGAGGAAGAGCCGTGGTACGTTTTCTGCCCACACAGTGCTGGGTTTCATCCAGACCCTTCCCTCCCGCCAAGTTAATCACTCTATGTACAGCTTGCAAATGGTTTGAAATTGTGAATGATATGTTTTTGAATAGCCATGAACATTTTCATGAGTACATCTTTAAAATTTTCCACAGATGGTTTGGCAGTTAGGCTGTGATTTATCAAATATTTGAACTTTCAAGGGATCTTTTCATACACAGCAAATCAGAATATCGTTGTGAAAAACTTTCCTAACTTTCTAGCATTTCTTCATTGTTCCTTCCAGATGGATGAGGTCAATTTTTTTTATCATTTGGAGTGGAGAAGTTCCAAAGCTGGTGAAACACATGTTTAGGCCTGCAATTTGTTATCTTCGGGTGACTGGGATTTATCTCTGTATGCGTTTGCTGGATCTAATGTTAAACGTGCATCGAAATACCCAATGAGGAATGGGCAATGCCGAGGGTGGTTGCTTGGAGCGGAGTGGCTTGTGGTGGGACTCGGTGGTGGGCCCAGAGGGTGCCCCACACTCTCCGGATGGCAAGTGTGGCCAGTCTTGGTCATCCTATGCCAGGAAGGGTTTGGGAGCTCTCGATAAGGAAGTAGCACCCCAGTGCACAGCGCCAAATGCAGCTCCTCTCACCAGCCTGTTTGTAGACGTTTCATCAGCGCTGACCTGCTGATGTACCAGACAAGTTGAATGCCTATGTTTCAGCACTCTCTTATTTCTCTATTTGTCACCTCTCCTGGGGAGCATTTTCCCTGTTGTTCCCAGCCCTGCCCTCCTGGTGGGACATGGCTCCCAAGTAGAGGTGTGGAAGTAGAGACCTGTGATGTTAATTTTACCCTGGTGTTTGGAAGATGTTGTGCTTCTTTGCCTGAAGAGCTCCACCAATGCTGCTCCAGCCTTTCCCGCTGCTGCTATCCTGGACACCTGGAGTGGGGCAGAACTGCGTGTTAATGGGGGAAATGGTGGCGTAGGGATCCCTCTGTCATCCTCCACAATGCCATCCCCAGTCAGGCTGGGCACCTGGGGACCAAGCAATTACACAGCTCTGGAAAGAAATATCCCCTGCTGTGCAGCGGCTCGTGAGGCAAGGAGCGAACATCTGGATCTGGGCCATCTCCAGGTACCCAACAGGACCTATGACCTGCCTGGCGTATGTTTGCCTTCTGGAAAAGCGTACCAGTTGTTTTATTGTTTGAAAGGCTGTTTTCACTGGCTCACTATTTTAACCAGCTCTACTTGCAATCTGTAGTTTAAAGGCATTTGGTTGGGCACTGTCACAGCTCCTGGTAGGAGCAGACAGCAATCCCTGGCCATCAGTCGGCTTTGCTGGGGTGTCACAGTCGACAGATACACTGGGAGCTGCAGGCCAAGGCTCAGGCTGAGTGATTAGAGGAACCAATGGAGTTTCTTCTTTATTTATTTGAAATTAAAAAAGAAAAAAAGGAGGGAAAAAATGAATAACCATGTTTCTTATGTCTTGTTTAAACACGGACTACTTACCCAAAGCATTGTTGCCTGTAAACAGATCCTGGGTCTCCTCTTTTAGTATCTGACTTGTCAGGGTGACATCTGGTAAATAACAGAATTAAGCTGTCTGCTGCAAGGAAAAGAAAGGAAGGAAAGAAAAGAAAATACCTTAACTCGTCAAAACTACTTAAGTTTTTCCTTTATGAAATACATTGATAAATATAGTTCAGCTAGCACCCTGCTGGTGTTATCGTGTCTGAGAGCTATGGCAAGCTTTCAAACAAAGCCAGCAAAACCTATACTTAGAAGCAACCTTCAGATTTTTCATGCAAAGCACAGAAATGAAATGGGAGTGATAACAAAAGGGGGAAGACGGTGGCTCGCCTACGTGTGTGCCAACCCAGCTGCTGTGTCAGACTTTCCTGTGAAAACCCTTCAAATCGTGATTTCCAGGAATGCAGCTGTGTCTGTGCCTCCCTGTGCACCATCACGGGTGCATGCCCTCATGTGTCTGACCTTTTCAGAAGTGTGTTGACATGTTCAGAAATAACTTTTGCGATGTAAAGATAACGTATTGGATTGGGAGGGGACGGGAATAAACAAATCAACCCCAAGAGAACAGGTCCTTTAAAAGCCATGGTGAGCTCTTGCAGGGGTCTGGATGTGTGCTCAGGTCTGGCAGCTGCTGCTGGCATCCTGCTTCTCTTGTGTCTGCGGGGCCTTTCTGGTGTTTATCACTGCGGGATCGAAGCACCGCGCATGTATTTATCAGCTTATCCTCAAATAACTTCTTCTGGGGTGGGTGGGAAGAAACTAAAAGAGGGGGAAATGAGCTCACCTCCCACTCCTCTCACCTCAGCTGAGCCTTTGCATGGAGAGATTGAGTGATTGCCCAGCCTGGAGGCTGCTGCCACAGCTAGGAGAGCACCACATCTCCTGAGCCCCAGCACAGGGCTTCACACCTGAAGCCACCTTCCTCACCAAATCTTTGCAAGATGTGTGGTTTTTAAAGCCTCAGAGGCTGCCCATTTCCCCTTCACTGTCCATGTCAAAAGTATAGGTAGCACAATGCCTTTTCTGAAAGGCTGGCACCTTGTCACAGGCGCTCTCATGCTTTTTATCAGGCTGGCATTGTGAGAAGATAAATTTCTCTATGAATTGACAATAGCACAAGGACAAATGAAAATGTTTCACCATAAAATGGAGTTTGTTATTTCCCTGGACCGTCTAAGTGAAGGCCATGTTGGGAGCCCTTTGTTCTGTGTAGGTCCCTTGGAGATGGTCCCAAACACCCCTGCTTGGAAGGACTTGAGGTGTGTATGTGGTGTCCTCCTGCACATCGCCATGGACCACGTGTCAGCAGTGACTGATGGTGTGCCTGACCTAACCTGTACAGTCACGATTCCCTCATGTATCTTCCAGACTTTGCTCTGGCTTCATCAGGCAGGGAGGTAAGGTTGCCAGGAGGTTAGAGTGCCGGACAAGTGCTCAGAGGTTAAATTCCTGCTATGCCACTGATTTCTGGTGCTACTTTGACCAAACCATGGAAAACATGGTCTTGCAACCTTTTTGATCATGCAGTTTGTTTTTAATCCTCAAAACATGCCTTTTGATATAAATGGGAGTGGTTCTTTTCAGTGCTTCCAAAGACCAGCAGCTTTTGTTTTCCTCCCAAGGCACACACCTAAGTCCATCAGGAGAGGTGTTTAAACTCTGTCTGAGTTTGGCTGTGGAGGGATGGTTGCTTAGTTTGGGCTTTTTAAATTAAAAATCTGGTAGACTTGCTTGTATATGATGAAAAGGTGTGACTAAGGCTACTTCTGTAAAATGAAAAAACTTTATGGTCATGCCTTGATCATCTTGGGCAACTGCAGAAATGGGTAATTCCTGTCATGGACATTCCTATCTGTTTAGTCATTTGCTGAAAAACTTTGACTTTTCCTATTGGGCAACTGGGAAGCCAGTGATCTGAGCCAGCAGTCGTGTGGATTTCTCCATGGGACAACAATTTTTTAAATTTCATTTAAGTCATTGAAAAGAAAGTTCCTCTAGCAAAGTCCTAAATGATACACCTAAGCAATGTTTAACTAAATTTTCTCTCCATTTTCTTATTATCTTTCCTGCTTTTGGAGCAGATGTAATTTGATTCTCACTGCTATTTTGAGAGAGATCCTCAGTGCTCTTTAATCAAGAGCAAGAAAATGGAAAAGTGCCAGAGAAGCACACGAAGATCAGGCGAAACTGGACAGAACAAAGTATAAATGCTATCCCATTTTAAGAATGACCATTGACTGCAAAGCAGTCGATGAACGTTTTCTAATGTAAGCTCCACTATTACAGCTTTATAGGGGATTTATCCAGAACAGTGACTTTTTGGATAATTTTCTGACCCAGCTCAACAAAGGCTAAGTTGTGAATACCACACCTTGCTGACTGCTTTCTTTAACATTTTCTGCTCTCTTAGCCAACTGTTGTTATTTCTGTCACCCGTCGTTCATTGATCACTGAGTCAGAGAATGATTCAAATGTTATTTGAACAATGGTGTTTGAAGGTTGTTTATCAGTGACTCTGTCTGTCTGTGGGAAGCACGTTTTGCAATATGTACTTCACTTTTTTTTTTCCTCTCTGATAATCTGGAGACCTGGTGGCGTTACAGGTTTGCCAGCTCACCTCACCTCCGTGTGACTCAACTTCCCCAGAGATCCCACTCTTTTCTGTGCTCCCCCAGTGAGTTGCCCCAGCAGAGGTTAATGTTGCTGGGCCTGGGACACCATGTGCTTGCCTTTGCTGTAAGGTATAGAAAACATGATCCTTGCCTTCAGGATAGCTGAGATGGGGGAGTGCAGAGAGGATGCAGAGAGGGGGAGTGCAGGATAGGGGAGAGCAGCATACTGCCAGCCCACAGGAACAGCAGGATAAGGCAGGCGATGACAGTGGATGAGGCAGAGTCTTTTTGGTTGTCCTCATGCTGTTGTGAAATGGCCCTGAGAGGCATCAGCCTTGGAGAAGCAGCTTTGCTCTTCCTTGGAGAAGTTGCTTTTCTCCTCTCCTGGGGCTTTCGCCAGCTGCTGGTTTAGCTGAGCCAGGGCTCTGAGGTGCTGATTGCTCTCTCAGGAGGGCAAAGGGCTATGTTCACCTTTTCAGTGAAGGGCATGGCTGGAGGTATTTTCTCTGCAGTCACTAGAAAGCCGCATGCTCAATCAGGCTTTGCTTTGCAAGGTCTACAAAAGAAGACCCTGGTGTGTACAGCTCTCTTCACTCTCCCATGCAGAGATTGGGTCGTGCCAGTCCATGTAACCCAATAGTTACCCCATGGGTAAGCGGTGTCAGTATCATATTCCATAGGAGAATGATCTGACCTTTCTTGTTTATACAGTAAGTGTGTCCAGGAGGCTTCTTTGTCAGCCTAGTACTCCCAGCTGCCAACTCGCAGGGTGCCTTGTCAGCTCCAAGCTCTTGCCAGGGCTTTGAAGTTAACAAAGAGTTATTGGGAGTCACAGGGTTTTATTTCATGGAGAACCCCTGTGCATGGATCAAATAAAAATGTACTCTTGAGCCGGAACCCACACATTCAGCAATGCTGGAGTGGTGGTGGGCTCTAACAGCACACAGTAAATGCAAGTCAGTTTGTCACTGTCTCCAAAACCTGATGAAGATGAGCTGGTCTTGATAATTAAGGACAGGCTATGGGAGTTTACTGCTGGAAAAATCAGTAAGAGCTTAGAAAGGTTTATTTTAGTTCTTGCTCAGTTGTGGAGCATGTGGAAAAGGCAGCCATAGTGTGGGACCAACCCTCTCATCCCCCTGAAGCAGTAGGGCCTTCTTAGGTTTAACAATGGCAAAATATTTGACTGATATCTACTGTTCTCTGAAGAGAGGCTCAGTTGCCTCAGGTTTTCCCACACTGTCCCAACGTCCAGTCCCCATGGCTAACTAGGTTAGATAAGTAACTGAAAGAGAGGAACTGAAGTTCTTCAGAAGAACGTTTTCAGTCCATCTCTTGGCTTGGCTCACAAATGTGGGTGCCCACCCAGTAGCTCTTCCTAGTTCTCAGTATGCTAATGTGATATTTTTCTGCATAAAATATCTAAGAAAAAAACATTTTGCTTAATGTTGCGCAAGCTAATGTGTTTATGAGACAGAACAATGTAATTCATCTATCAAAGCAGATTTTTTTTTTACAATTACAGAAGCATCTCAAAACCCTTAACTGGTTTAAGGTGCCTGTGTGCTGGCTGTTAGATGCCTGCACTTTGTAAGAGAATTTTCTTAAACTGGTAAGAGTAACAATGAGAAGAGAGAATCCACATTGTACAGGGTAAAAATGAAGTGATTCATGCCAAGTTGCAGATGAGGTCTCTGGTAAAGCTGGAAACAAAACTCTAATCCTCCCTACAAATACTTCCTTGCTTTATTATGCTTTATTTCATCCATAACAATAAAATAATGCATACTGTGTGCTGAGGGAGTCCTTTCATGCTTTCGGTGCTGATGGCCAAATGAGTGTATCTGAACAATAATTGCGAGTGATTAATTATGGCTGCAGCATACCTGATGTCACATCTGTTATTCTGATGCCATACTCAGCTTTATTCAGGGGTAGACCATGCTGATGTAAAACACCTCCTGGGATCCACCACTCACTGCGATTGCATGAATGTGCTTCTATGTTTTCCACCAAGCAAAGCAAAAGGCAGGCATCTCTGCAAGAAGCAAAACCATGATCTCATGGGCTGTTTTGGGTCAGGCTGTCTCTAGATCTGAGCAGCAGTAGGAGCAAATTCCTTTCTTTTGTGGGTGCTCTGCCATGGGGGCTTAGGCAGGGCTGGGCCACTGAAAGGGTGGGAGGGAAGAGAGGCATGGCTTTTTTGGTGTGAGCCCAGGCCATTGAAACCACCTGGCCAGGGGGGAGCAGATGAGCAACCTTTAAAGTGCACAGAGATTGTGTCCTTTCTGTTGCCTCATCATTTGGCCCCTCAAAATAGTCCTGTGTCTTACCTAGGACCTTACATGAAACAGTTCTCCATTTCATACCAATATTTTGGATTCTATTTCTCATTTCACTCCAGGACTAACTTGACACCTTTTGATATATATATATATTTTTTTTTTCCCCATGCAGCAAGCACAAGGCCAGCCTTAACAAGCCAACAGCGAGTGGTGTTCGCAGTTGCTGGAGGTGAAGAAGACAGGCTGCAGTCTATACCCTCAGGAGCCCAAATCGAGCATCTGACCTGGATTTCTCTGAATTAGGTGGGTGTTACATTTGCCAGGCTTTGGGCTGTTCTCAGGAGAAACCATCCCTGGTTTTGGCCATTCATTTTTATTTGTTCTTACTCAGTCCAATCCCAGGTGAGTTTCCCAGGAAGTTTTCTTACAGAGACCTTTACTGGTTCTTCTGGCAATATTGTAAGTGAGGGGTATCAACACTGAATTATTGCTGAAACAAGGTTTAATTAGCAAGTGTGAGACGTGAGTCAGGCTCGCTCCATGAAACCTTTCTTGATACAATTAGATAAAGAAAAGGTAGGTAGCATTCAGCTTTCAAGATTTCTTTATCTTCGGTAGCTCTCACGGTCTTCCTTTAAGGCCCAGACTTCTGCCACGAAGTTCAGCATTTTAACTGATAGATGCAGATAGTACTGACAGATAAACAAAGGTGTGAGTTGATATATCAACGTTCATGTGGAGTGATTGGGACACTCACTTTTGTCTTTGCAAGTCTTCCCCAAAAGTGCCAACAGAGTCTGTGTATTCCCACTGGCCTCCAGCACAAGGCATTGGTGAGAAATTAAATTATATACAGCACCAGAAATCAGCAATCAACCTCAGGCAGGAGTGGTGGATGGTGTCAGAGCTACTCAAAAGGGTAGGAGGAAGTTTTGAGAAGATGCTTACATTTAGGGTTAAGTTTTCAAGGGTTCGGCCCTCAGCTAAAGGACTTTGTGGAAATAGTCCCTTTTTAAAAAGAGCTGCACATCCATTGAAAGCAGTGACTGATGGTTGTTAAGCACATCTGGAGCCCTTATCTTTCATTCAGGCCACACTTCCTGTCTAGCTAAGGAAAATAAATTGCATACTTTTATTTATCTCCTCTGAGATTTCAAAGCTGCAAACGTAGAAGTAGCAAGAGGAAATATTTTCTTCCACACATGGCATAATTCCCCTGTGAAATGCAGGAACTCAGCAGGGTTCAGGGAGGGAAGGGCATTTTATGGTTGGACCTTAGAGGAGTTATGTAGCCAGCTGTAAAGGAAAGTCATGGGTTTGATGTCTGAGTTTCTCAGTCCTTTTGAATATCATGTGCTGTCCGGAGAATGGACCATTTGTGTATATTTTAGATGTTTTATTTATTCTTTTTGGTTGTGGTGGTTTGATATGAATATAACATCACTTATAAAGAACAGAGCTCAGAAAGAAACTTGTGCAGTAGGCATGTGCTTCTGTTATTTTATTTTTGAACAGGAGGAAGCAGAGCCATGCAATTGCAAAAGAGGGGTCATATCTCTACTCACTGTTGTCTATGTGGATATGGCTACGTTTATGTTCATGTTCTCCACAGTCTTTAAGTATCCTGAAGTCCCTATGTCATGTTAAATACAGCACCAGATCAAGGCTGCTGAAAATTGTCTCCCACTGTGTCAGAACTGAATGTTTCGTAATCTCTGGGTGAAATACCATTTAATTGTACTTCGCAATTATGTTCTGGGAGGGAATAATCTCTACTGTACTCCTCTAATTGTACTACTTTTTTTTCCTCTAGAGACAGTGAATGTCTTTTGTAAGGGCCAGTGATTTTCTCTCTGTGCTATGATATACCTTTCATCTTTAGGAACTTCTGCTACCTCACCATCATGGCTCATTATTCCAATTAATCACTGATGACAGAAATGATAATACTTATTTATTCTCACTTTCAAACAAGGATGAGCCAACACACTCATTCTGTTTGTAAGTGACTCTGGTAGAGTAGGCGTGTCAGATTATTGCTTTACTACCCACATTGATAGGGTGTATATGTAGTAGTACATCTGTTACAAAGAAGATGCTCAGTGATTCCATGCAAAAAGGCTTGAGTCAGTTCTCGGAAATCTTTTATCTGTCAACCAGATGTAGAGATAACATAAGCTTCCCACGTGATCACCCACAGCATCTCAACCTCAATCAGGTAGGGCTGACTTAAGCAGCACTTGTACACTTTATTGCATCTTCACACTCATTTTAATTTCTCTCTTGGGCCTCCTTGAGGACCAACCCAGATCTTTGCATTGATTTGAATGGGTCCTTGTGTCATGCCCTAAGTAACTTCACAAATATATATATATATATGAAAACCTGTACTTTTTTGCTTTCAGGTTCCTGAGTGCACTAATGGGCCTTAATGGCCCAGACCAGCCTCACCTGTGGTCTGCAACCAGACCCATGGGCCCCAAGGCTCTCTTTAAGTTCAGCCCTGGGCCTTTAGTCTTTCTGTTCCAGAGCTGTTAGAGGTGTGCTGATCCACAGCCAGAGAGTATCTTGCTCTAGACCTCAACCTGCGGGCTGACTTCCTGGCTTGACCTAAACTCTGCCTTGTTGCTGTGGATCTCCCTTGCCATCACTGGACTTGATCCTTAACCCTGACTTGTGGATTGACTTCCCAGCTTCATCCTGGACCTGCCTTGTCACCGTGATATTGCCTTATGGTCTGGGCTCTTGGCTGGACCTGCCTGCCATCTCCAGGTCTGTCCTTGGTACTGTGGGATGATGGGCCTTGACTGTGAGGTGCTTCCTGGTTCACCTTCCATCAGGGAGCAGCCCTGCTCCTTCTGCTCCCAGACCTTTGTAGACTAGTCGGCACCTTGTATGTGAAAAGACTGAAGATGATTTTATCTAGTTCACCCATTTGTCTTTATGTGAATGCAGCCTCTCTGAAGTACAACGTGTCTGCCTGGTAGATAATCAACCTACAAAGCCCAACGCAAGAGAATATGCAAAGGGTTTTTTTTTTACCAAAGAACCTGAGGGAATTTCCCCTCTCTTCTCAAAGCCTGCATGCAATACAGATCTTGTCTCAGGATCTCATCTAATGTAGTAGACTGTATAATATTCAATTTGTTTACTTATTTGTTGCGACAAGTCAGAGTCCAGCAGTTAATGAGCTTGTTAGTTGCCTCACTGTATTAGAGATGAACAAAGAAGAAATGCCAAATGGGTCACAAAGATGTAACTGAGAGCAGAATTAGGGCCTGTATTTTTGAGAAAAGTAATTGAGTTAACTTTTGAGGTGTCATTCCCATGATTCTGAAGAGTTTCCTATGTCTCATTGTGTTTGCCACAGTGGCAAGTGGCTAGGAGAGCAGAAAACAGTTAACAAAATGACCCATTTTGCACTGCCTGGACTGTGTTTTCCTGGATGGGAGGTGTTTCCACAGCTAAGCAAGTCATGGGTCAGTTCAAGCAGGAGGGAAAACCTTCCTATTCCACTCTGAGTTTCCAAGGACCCCCACAGCAAAGCAGTGCTCTGCAAGGCACATGAGGGGCCACTGAAATTTATGGTCATATCTCCTCATGGTAAGTGCTTGACATCTCCAGTTTACTGCTTACCTGTGCTGCAGTCTTACTTCTGTGTCTCTCCCCTGGGTGGATATGCTTAATGAAGATGAAGTGTAGGACAACAAGTGGTTTGACTCTTGGTGCTGCTAAGAGCAGTGTTTGGTGCAATAGGGTATGAGTCGGCAAATTCCTAAGCTCTGTGTGTTGGGGATGCTTCAAGATCTCCTTGTAGCTGGTGTGGAAATCAAAATGTAGGCGGCTTAAACGTCAAGGAGGTTCCCAAACAAAATGCAGGGTTTCCCATTACAGATGAAGGTGTCTGCCTGCCCCCTTTTTATCGTTACCTTCTTTCTTAAATGTTCGTGAATGGCCACAAGTAGCCCAGAGTGGTTTTCATTGGTTTCTGCTGAGATCAAATACAGCAATACTGCCTTTTTCTCATTGTTTTCCCTTTCCTATTGCTGTCATAATTATTTATAAGGAGTTTCTGCTTTACCTGCTTGCAACATCAAGGTGAACTTAGTGAGTCTCTGGCAGCTACAAGTGTGGCAACAGAAATGAGTATTTAAAACCAGTACATTGTGCATTTGTAGGCCCCCTGTGGCTCATTCCCTCTACTGTCAAATTAATTGATGTTATATCGTTGCTACTTCAGCTTAATACATCCACGGATTTTGAACTGGACCTTAATGTCCTAGTGAACATTAATAAAGGATAGTGGCCTGCTCTCAGATGAAACTAAAAAATCTTTATAGATGCAATGTACATATTTGTTCAGCCATTAAGTAGGGAGTTTCAAAAGGTACCACCACCAGAGATTTTTGTGTTCCCACTGATATAAACTGGAATGTACTCAGATACTCTAGTAATGAGTAACAGCATAAATTCTGAAGTCAGACATAGTTACTTTTTCAGGCAAGAAAGCTCTGGGCTTTTATTTATGTCTATAGACTGTAATCTCTTCCATGCTGAGACTTTCTGGGTTTCTAAAAGGCATCCAGTCCACTGCTAGCTCCATCAGGTGGTACACACTTACCTTTAGGCAGTGCCTGTGACATCTCCAGTGCTAGTTCTCCTTTGGTTTATGTAGGGTTGGGTGTCAGTGTTGATATGGCCTGTTGCAGCAGGACCCTGTATGCCCTACAAATTACTTCTCCCATGAGGAATAAGTTACTGGTTGCTAAAATTATACTGCCTCCTGATGTGGTAGCAAGCACCTGAAATAAGTAAACATTGAAGGATACTCTCGTGAGGGAAATCTGATTTCATGCTAAGAGAGAGCATGTTTCAAAGTTAAGTACCCTCAGTAATGCATGAATCCCTTCAGTCTGGCACGTGCTTTGTCCTTGGGACCATCAGCAACACTTTTCCCAGCACGGTGTAGCTGTCAGAGAGCAGAGTCCTCCTTATGCTTGAGCTCAGCATCTCAGAAAGTAACTGTGTTCAGGAAGGAAAGCAGTGTGAAGTTCTTGCAGGGATAGACTCACTGTAGCTGAAAGTGAGAAAATGAGAACTTTGATATACAGCAGAAAATTGTGAAAATTACCATCCAATGCACAGTGCTGGTTTCAAAATTGGAACCTAGGTCAAAATCTTACATTTTTTTCCTTTTCCTACCTGGTCCTAATGGCTAAGGGTTTTTTTTGATTCCCCCTCCCCTCCAAAGGGGTAGGGAAAATCACAAATAGACCATCACAAATATAGTAATTTGCCCCCCAAAAATTCTTTTTGTCCTCTCTTTAAATTCAAATTCTTTGAAGTTCCCATGGGAAAAATTTTAGCAATATAAACTGTGAGAGGGGAAAATGGAAAAAGAAGAAAAACTTTGGTAGGTATATGATAAGACAAATGCCTGGAAAATGCACTGCACTGTGCAGCTTCCTTACTGGCATCCCAGGCAGTCAAAAGCAAGGGTAGCACATGTTGGTTCATTTAGTCAGCTGCATTATAATTTGAAAATTCTTTAGAAGGAAGAGCCTCAGCACTGTGGGAGACCCTTGAAGACGCTTGAATTAAAGAAGATTTCAGTAATTAGAAGATCATTTGATGTTTGTAAGTAAGGCTTTGTGACATGGGATTTGAAAATTCATTGGAATTTTAAATGATTAAGTAGTCCTTTTTGTGTCTTGAGGATGACATTTCTTTCCCATCATCTCACCATTATGAATACAGGGAAGAAAATATTTTTCTGACTCAACATCACAAATGCTTTTTAGCCAAAGGGTTTATTTCTTAGAGATTTTGAGGGACTCACAATTAGCTTTTGTTCTTACTGCCTTTACTCATGTGGGTGTAAACATGGTGTTATGGCATAAAATTGAGCAACATCGCACGAATGTTACCATGTATCTGCTAATCCCATTTGCCTTCCCCGTACTGTCTGTGTAGGATCTTGTATTTGGTTTCTTGATGACACTGTGGGAATGAGGCTTTCCATTTTGCCCAAAGAGAAGAGTAAACATATTTGTTTAATTTTCATGTGAAAGTTGAATATTCATCAAAACATTTCCTTTTGGATATGTTTGTATACCCATTCCTCCAAGAAATTCTATAAACCATTACAAAAGGGAAAAGCAAAATGTTACATGTGGCCTGTCCTGGAAATCTGTAGTCTGATTTTTTTTTTTTTTTTTCCAAAAAGAAACGGTAATTGGAGCTGACACATTTCATTTCCAATGAAGTAGTGTTTCCTGATACTGCACTAGAAAGCTCTAACCAGTACTAACTGGGAGGCTCAGTTTGCATGCATGGACAGGATACTTGGATCACTGGATGAAATCATTGACCTGTGTTTTACGAGGAGTCGGACTTGATCAGTGATCCTTCCTGGTTTTGAAGCCTGTTAAAAAAATGTCTTTCTCGTGATTCAGTGGTAACTTTTTATTTTAAGAATTGAGGCTTGGCAAATTTATTTCAGTCTTAACACAGAAATGAACATTTTATAGTCACTTTCTGCTGTCTGTCCATGTTGGGAATTGCCTGTCTCTGGCAGGCATACTTCTTGAAATGAGATATAAGCCACTCTGGCTCCCTTGCACAGAGGTGAAGATATGAAAAACATGATAGCTGTGACAGTTGTATGCAGCTCTGGAAAGAGGAGGGTCAGGGAACAACCTGCCATGCTGGGCACTCATTTGCTGTAATTTCTGCAGCATCTGCTCAAGTGTTACAGCTGCTAGGCAGGCAGAATTACTCTTGCATCCTACACTACCAGCTGAAGATTTCCAGTGATAATTGCAGTTGAAAAGATTTTTTTTTTTTTCCCTTAAGATCCTACTTAAATCTAGCTCATGTTTGCAAAGTGGTGAGTAAAATGGTTTCAAGTGTTCTTCCTCTGTAGTGACTTGCCATTTAGTGAGCAAAATGGGGGCTCTGACTGGTGTTTTGTCATGAGTGGTAAAAGGCTGTAGGGCTGTGCAAGGAAGATAGCTCACTGCTGAGCTGATGCACAGGCCTTAACAGCGAGGAGGTCTGTGCTCCTCAGCTGTTTTTGCAGTAATTCCTGTGTGGAGGAGAAAAGCTTTAACCCTGTGTCACAGAAGGGTGAAACAGACCAACCTCCAGATGAAGACTTAGAGCACCTAGCTCCCACCAAAATCAGGTGGGCTGGTCAGGCGTCAGGCATCCATAATACCTTCAGAAGGTCAGCAGTAAGGAGTATGCCTAGAGGTAGTCTGTGATGGAGCAGAATGCTGATCTACCATATCCTCAGCCTCATCTTCACTTTTGTCTCCTCACTTTTCCTTATGGAAATTGCCTTCCCCAAACCGTCCCTGAACTTTAGCACTGCTTGAACAGTTATCTCCTTGGACTTCTGGATAGGGTTGAACATATATATCAATTAAACTGGTCCTCTGATCTGTTCAGGAAGGAGTAGGAACTCTCCAGGGCTCTCCATTGGTTGCCTGCAACCTCAACGCTATGGCAGGGTCAGCACACTTAAGCCAGGGACAGGATGTGAGCAGAAAAGTACGGTAGGCAATTCCAACAATCCATGTTTCAATTTTATTGGGAAATTTGGCCTTTTGGCATCTAGTACCATTTTTTTCTTTTCGTGCTTTAACTTGAGGATAAGATTCTCAGCACAATCCAGCTGAAGGGAAACAGCTGTTGGCTGAAGTCCTCTGGAAAGCTCTCCCTTGAGCGTGAATCTGACGATTCTTGGCACAAGCTCCTGTAGACAACAGGTGACTCATTTTGCTTTGGAAAGCACAGCCGTAACCTCTGCTGTCTCCTCAAATGCTATAGGCAATTCATAGAGCAATCTCAGCTTTGCCTCTTCTGCTAATTGAAGAGAAGCTCCATGTTTGCCCTTGGCAACATGGCCAAGCCAATCCAGAATACACATTTGATCCGGGTTATCCCTTTACTTGTTGGTTTAAAGTAACACACAAATAGAGCAAATGAACATGGCTTGCCTCCCTGCAGAGAGATTCAGTGTGCAAGCCACAGCCACTTTAAAGGAATACTGATGGCTACTGTAAATGAATTGGTAAAAAAGAGTCAAATGCTTCCACTAAATTAGACTCTTGTTGAGTGGCTGTTGAAATGCTCACAGATTTACAGTCCAGACCTACCTGAAACACTAAGGAATTAGCAAAGAAAGCTTGAGGAGGTGGTTGGTTGTTTTTTTTTTTTTTCTATCTCTGATTGCTCTACCTCTCACACTAGCAATGTCTAACACTGGAGGCAAATAGGAAAGCTTTTATTTGTCCTGATATAAAACAGTGTTTTTACAAAGCGGCTTACTGAAATTGTAAACAAAATGTTCACACGGTAAGAGGGAGGAAATGCCAATATGTTAAAATCAATGGACCAAATTGTGCACTGTCCCAGGAGTACTTTTGGCCGGGGAATGGAAGTGACCTGCATTTGGCTGAGCAGGGATTGATTCTCCCCTCTCTTGCTATTTATGCCAACACAAATGTGTAGAATCTTTGACGTCAGTCCACAGAGAACAGGCGTTAGTACAAGGGCAATCGGGCTCATAAGGTTTATGTTTGATCACACTACCTCAGGCAAAAGGGAGCTGTACCTGTGAGGGGCTTCACCTCCTAAAACAGACCATCTGCAGAAATGCTGGGTCTGTGTGGGGAGTCTCCAGCTCCTGTAACAACATGGCCCTGAAAGGAGGGAGGAAAGATCAAGATTGGCTCAAGCCCATCTTAAATAAAAACCACCATTGCAGATGAGCTGAGTTAACCCCCCAAAAGTTCCTCTTTTTGGTTACATTTTTCAGTTGGAAGAGTTGGAGTATTTGTGCTGGCTTTCTGCCTTGGCCATGCGAATTCTCAGGGGTGGGGAAAATGTTAGTAAACTAGTAAGTATCCAAGAACTGGAAGAAAATAGGTTGAGTTGTCAAAGTCTTTTTAATCTTTTCTGAAAAATATTTCCTCTAGGAACACTTTCCTATTTGGAACAGGTACCTACCCCCCCACCCCCCAAACCCCAAACCATTGCAGAGGTGATATGTCTCTTGCTGCTGCTGCAAAACTTTTTCTTAAATCTGCCTGATAACCTGCATCCCCAAATCCCCACTTATATATGTAGTAAATCTTGTTGGGCTCTGCTGCTACGGTCACTGAGCCCATGCTGCATATTGACCGTGCTCTGCCTGTTCATGCTCCCTGATGTTTCTTGGTGTGCTTTCACCCAAAGGTGTGGGTTTGAAGCCAAAGTTCAAATTCAGCTGCCAGAGAGAAGGGGAATGTGTGTCAAAACCAGCCTGGGAGTTGTACAACTCCACCGTTTCCTGTAGCTGCCTGGATGTCACTGGTGCTGTTGCTGAGAAAAGCTGAAGGGCAGCATTTTCTGTGTCCCGGGCACTGGGATGCTGTGCAAGGTTCCAGCCCGTGGAGCAGACTGATTGCTAGAATGGCAGGCTTTGCAGACAGCTGGTACTGAGGCTGGTAGCCAGAGGGGTACACTGCTGGTCTGAGAGGGAATAGAGGAGTTTTGGCTTTTAGCGTTGGCTTCCTGTGTTGCTCTCTGCATTTTTTTTTTTTTTTTTTTTTTTTGAGCACAGAATTGGATTTGGATTCAGGGTGGTGAAGGAGTTGTGGCACAGCTCTGTCCCGGGCAGGCAGTGGGTGGTAAGATGATGGTGGTCTGGTGCCTGTGCTGGGTTCCTGTTGTGGGGAGGCTCTAGTCCTTGAGTCCTGCTTGTTTCTTCCTGATCAGGTTCTTTAACCGAGAGAAAGGCAAAGCCTAGCCTGTGTTACAAAGTGGACACAAGACCTTTTCTCTACCAGCCTTCATCAGTGCTGGAGTGGAGAGCAAATAAATGAATTAATTGCCTGTTGCTGTGAAACTGAGACTTGCTGCTGAGGATGGGGCTCCTCTCACAGCTGTGTTATGGCCTTGCTGTCTAGTGCATGCTGGAGTACACTAGTGTACACACACAAGCCATGAACTTGTTTCTGCATTGGCTTTCTGTGCAGTTGCACACACATTCCAGAATGACTCAGTATTTCTCAACATACCGGTATCCCAGCTTTGTGACCTGTGTAACCTTCCTCTGGCACAAGCTGGTGAAACGGTAGTATTGCTCCTTTTTCACCAGGGACTGCTCTGAGCCATGCCCTCAGAGTTCTGGGGGTTCATTAGAGCCCCAGCAGCCCTCTAAAGTACAAATAGCCTTTTAGTGCTGGAGTGCACATAGTGGCTAGCTTGCAGTCTAGGTGTCCCACCTTAGTAGAAGAGGGAGATGAGGTCACTTCATGCCCACCAAGCCCTTTACTGAATATACAACCTCCCACTCAATGCAAGTCTCAGTGCAGGTGGAATGTTTGCGTTACTTGTGTCCAACCGTGTGTGTTGCTGAAGACTAAAATTAGGAGATCAGAGTATCCCTTGGAAAAGACTGATGCTCCTAAACTGGATGCTGTGAAATGCCACTCAAAGAATTCACTGGTTTGGGAGCTCTGCTGCATGGTCCTGAGCTTTCTGTCTCTGTGGCACTTTCACAGGCAGGAAAGCTACAGCGTTGACCCTACTGACTCACCAGAGAAGTCCTCACTTCTTGTTCCTCTCCCTTTAGACTTTCCTTCCCTCACTGCCCCTTTTTAGCTTGAGGTAATTAATAAAAAATGCTGGGTTCTGCTTTGTCACAGTCTTCTGGGAAATGTGTAGTGGGGACTGTAAGTTTCATCAGTACCTTTGTAGTAGGGCCCTTGCTAATGACTGGCCTCCGGTGGGTGGTGACAATGCAAATAAATAACAACATTTGGATGGAAAATTCCTCAGATGAGCTGAAATGGTTTCTGAAATGACTTGAAGTGAGAAAACAACTTGTACTTCAGTGGAGACGCTGCAATGGGGGGGATCCATCATGCATAAAGGAGTAGAGAGCAAAGGGAACATCTGTGAGTGCTTAATTCAAAGCACTGACTGCTGAGAGTCTAGAAAACTTGGTGAGCAAGATTGTATTTCATATGATCTAGAAGTGTACCAAAGCATAATGGAACTACATAGGAAGCAAAAGTTATGTGGCTGCTTACCCTTTATGGCACTTAAATTTCCTGGGTAACTCAACCTATCATGAAATGTCAGCATCAGAAATACGCATCAGAGATACACTCACATATGAATTCTAGCTTATGCTGTTATTGCCAAATGTTATGTGGATGCTGCAGATGAGAAAAACCTACTTTCCATACAAAGAAATATTCGCCATGATTGAAATGAATTTGTTTTTTTTCCAAACATGATTAGCAATCTACCAGAGCTGCTTTTTCATTTTTGTTTCCATCTGAGGATTGCCACCTACATCCTTTCTCTTTCATTATATGAGGAAATAATAGATTTCATATGGTGTGAGAATGAAATTACCTCATAGGCCTTCTCTGACACATGTGGCAGATCATACCTTCTCCCTCGGTGACGGAGTGAGTCATTTTGGAGTAAACTTGGCTGGTTTGTAATGAAAAGAGAAGGGAATATTTTTCTTGATGCAGTCTGAAAATGGGCTCAACTAGAAAGAAAAAGAAAAAGGAAAAGAATCCAGCTGTTTGCATCATGGCTTGCTGCTGTTCCACGACTTTTCTAGCAAATTCATCTGGCAGCTCCCAGCCCCGCTCGCTGACCGATGCTTTATGGTCAGCCCTGCTCTTGCTGGAGCCAGCGCTGCGCTGTGCAGGGTGAGGGACTGCTCACTGTGCTTAGGAGGCTTGTGATCAAACCCTGCCCGTAAGTCTGGGCTCACTCCATGAAACTTCTCCTAAAAATTGCAGCCGAGCAGTGGGGGAACTGAACTAATCTCATGTGAACTGTGTCAGCCTTCAGAAGTGCTTGAACACCAGGCTCATCATGGTTTCAGTTCACTTATTTTCCTGGTCATTTTTTAATAGCTACATTGAAAAAAAAACCTCACCAAAAAGTGCGGAGATGAAAGCAATTGTAAAAATAATGTGTGTTATGATTTCTGCCCTCATGTCCATAGTCCCAGACTCTGGAAATTCCTAGGCACAAAGATGTCCCCTATCTAGACCCGGAGCCCATCTCCCTGGTCTCCACTGGCACATTTCACATTGTCTATCAAGTAAAAAAAGAAAAGAAAAATACTTTCATAAAGCTCTTGCATACTGTAAGGCAAAGGCTTTTGATCAGTGAAGACTAATGCTTCTTAACATCGGACAGGCTAGGTGCTATAGTCTGTTTTACGTTTACTGGCTGATCTTGGGCAAATTACTTCCATATAACTGAGCCTCCTTTTTAATTTCCGCCTCCTGTAAAAGAGAGTGATGCTGAATATCGTGTGTAGTGAAGCACTTGGATGTCATGGGAGTCAAAGCCTTAAGAAAGTTTCTTGGAGAGGAGAGGGTAAAGATAGCAGATTCAGTTATGCTCAAATATGTGCATTTTCTACATTTATCGAGTGTTTTGTTAGGAAAAAAGTTTTGTAAAGATTCAAGGAAAAAATATCTTGTTAGAGTTTCAAAACAAAATATTTGAATTTTTTTTTTTGTTGGAAATGTTTTGCAATATTCTTCAATGTGACTTAGTTATTTAAAACATTTTAAAATGGCTGGAATTAAAACATTTTTTTTGTTTGATCTTAAATATGGTTCACTTAAATGTCTTAAGCTTATTTTAAAATGCAGCTAGATTTTTTTCTAGTTGAAGCTGAAATCCAATTTGTTACATCTTTCATAAACTAAGAAATCTGTTATTGCTACAGCTCTATCCATAAACTCACTAGAAAGATACACTTGCTTTACAAAACAATATTAAATTTACTGCAGAAATTGGCTACTTATCTGGTCAACTCTGTATAAAGTGTGTATAAAACTGAAATCAGACACTTTACCCTCTGGACACCTCATAAGATTGATTTCTGCAATCTACAGTTCCAGGCGAGGTAAACCTGAGATTGTGGCTGCAATTGCCTCTCACGTAAGATGTAATGCTTTGTTGTGACTGACTAATGACAGGGAATCTCTTGCCACCTCTGTTTGCGGAGCTGGGTTTGGCTTTTGTGTCCCTCCCCAGGACTGAGCTCTGGACATGGTTGTTCTTGATAAGCCCTGAAATTCCCAAGCTGCTTTTCTTTTCCGCAGAGTGATGCTATCATGATTTACAAAAAAAAAAAAAAATCAGCTCCTCGAGTTTGTTTTGCTTGGCATGCAGACAAAAGACTCTGAACTCATTTTTTTTAATAGAGAAAGGTTAGGTGGGAGGCTTTATGCTGTGCTTCTGGAGTGGAAAACTTTGCAGCTAAATTGAGAATAATATTTTTCCATCTAAACTGACCTTTATGCTGATATAGCCTCTGTCATCTTGGGCTCTTTAAAACCGTGCCTAACTTCTACAGGCTTACAGTAGGTAAAAGTCCTTGCAAAGGAGGTAAAAGTACTAAGGACCTTGCAAAGGAGGTAAAAGTACTAAGGACCTTGTCAAAAATAGGCACCTTTGTTCCTCTTTGAAATTAAATGGGTCTGTGCTGTGGCCTGGCTTCCAGCACCACCTGTGCCACTGCTGCTTCTCCATGTTGCCCCTTCATCAGCTCGGTCTCATTTAGGCCTGCTGCGTCCACCTGCTTCGTGTTTCCTGAAGGCACTCCGGGCAAATTTCTCCTCATTGGCATTTCTGCCATGTTTTGCTTGGCCCATTCCTGGCTTTTGGCAGAACTGGGACATTTAGCTGCTTGTGTGGGGGGAGATAGTTGCAGGGATAAGTGAATTTGTGATGCTCTGAAAGAGAAGATGCTTTGTGTGTTTTTGAGGAATGGAGATTCTGAAAATAATGTAGCTCATGAAAATAATTGAAACAGCAGTAAAACAGTGGAAGGAATTCTAAACAAAAACTAATAAGATGAACTTGCTGAAGCAGATTTTTTTTTTTTAATGTTGATTGGGTCTTTCTTCCCAGTCTGAGCTCTTGGTAATCTCACAAGTGATGAGTGTTTCTAACTATACTGTGGCAGAGGCACGTGGCTCTAACTGTTCTGCATTATAACCCCCATAGAGACCATGGAGGGATATCCCTCATGCTGTAACAAGGTAGGCGTATTGGTAGGGTTGGTTTTGGGGGGTTGTTTTGTTTTTTTGGGTGTGGGTTTTTTTTTTTTTTTTGGCAGTGGTGATACTAACTATTGAAAGACACAGATAGTTTGAGACTTGCAATTTCTTTCATCACTGGAGTTGGTCCAGAAGCTTCTGACACAATGTTTTGCTTTTTGTTCGCATCAGGAAGGGGAATTGATTGAGATAAAAACTTTCTACAAAATGATCCATCACAGAAAATGGTTCTGGGAAAAGTGGGTGAGTGTCTCCCATCTCTGTGCAGGAGTTCTCTGTGCACCAGCTACCCCAGGCAGAGGCACCTGACCCCAGACCCCTGGGCTCTGAAGCAGCGGGTCACACAGATGACGTCAGGACTAGGATTTACCCTTTAATGGAATTTTAAAGACACTGGGCTTTTCTGTTTAGTGCTTATTTTTAACCAGAGTGAAACCAAATTTCAAGAATGCATGGAAATTCTACAAAGTGGAATTACCATGAAATTCTGGAAAATGCTGAGTGGAGATTGTGTCCTCTCCAAGGTTAATATCTGACCCTGGAACGTAGATACCATTCTGTATGTGTGTGTATGGGAGCTTCAGGTCAAATAGTCTGGAATATTGTGTGTCACAGCCCCCTCAGAATGGTGTGCTTACAGCAGCAAATGGGAGATGGATATAGCATGGACCCTTGGAGTGTTTGGGGGCTTCAGGCTTGCTGAGGTTGTTTTGGGGTACAATGTAAGGAAGAAGATGACTGCTGATGTCACCTTATCCCTCTTGCTTTTGGGGAAGCAGCCTTTGGAGTGAACTATCTCTAGAGAAATGCCCAGGAATTGTCTTCAAGCAGTCCAGGCAAAGCCAGCTGTCAGTTGAATGATGTGGATGATGAAGGTCCACTTCTCCAGCTTCTCTACTGACAGTGCTCAGCCCTGGGCTGTGTGTTTGACTACAGCCCTAAGAAAGAGCCCTTCTCATCAGTGGAGCTGACAGTAGTGTGTTGATTTGGAGCAGCAGTGTGGTGGGGAAGCGAATCCCCCACTTGCTGCTGTGTTGGTTTGGTTCGAAGAGCAGTTTTGGTGTGTTCAAATGAGAGTCTTATGGGAGGAAACACAAGCGGAAGCTCTGCTCTGTACCTCCTGGCATCAATTTCCCAAGCCTCTGTGGTCCATCCCTTTGAAAGCAATTCATAACTGTTAACTGAAGTGGTCTGCATTTCATGGCAAATCACATCCTGTTATTTTGAATTTAGCAATCCACTGTGCTTTGTTACTTGCACCAAAAGATGGGGTAAAAATCTACCTCAGTCTATTAAGTCTGAGCAGAAGAGAGGGATGATGGCAATCATGTGGGCTTAGCTGTAGATGTCTGGCAGAAACAGCTGGGGAATCCCAAGGAGCAGAAAGCATTCCTACTCTAACCCAAATTAATGCTATGGGATTCAAGTGGCGAATTTCCTTTAGGTTCCTTTGCAGTTCCCACCATCCATAATAATAACAGTGCTTGCGGTTGTACAACAACTTTATAAACTCTATAAAGCATCATAGAAATAATTCATTTGTGGATCACCACCAGGAGAAAACTCTCAATCAATCTGTCTATTTTTGGAAGCTTCCAAACAACTTTTTCCTTCTTACTTTCTCAGCACAACTCACTTTTAGGAAACTTGATTGAGAGCTTCTGACTTCTGGGCCAGAAACAGAAAGAAATATAGGAAGAAGAAGTTTAATTTGGATTGCATCTCAGCAGACACTTTGCTTCTATAAGGTTAACCTGACCTGGGTTGTTCCAGCAGGCAGAAATGCTTTTTTCATAAAGGGATGTTAATCAACCTGTCTCAGCTTTTGAGATTAGAAGCTGAGTTCTTGCAACCTTCTCCAATGTATAGTTCATAGATAGAGAACTTGATTCTTTATCATTTTTATCTGACCGGCTCTTGTTTACATCAGTGTAAATTGAGAGTGATTCCCATTAAGCTAATATAATTTCAATGACATTATAGTAGTTTAAAATGGGGAGGCTGAGAGATATCAGTTACTGGGGATTCGCATAATGTTTGGAGATCAGTTAAGGTTTGGTTTCTTAAGGTTAGCAATGTGCATCTCCTTTACTAAAAGAGACATTTGACCTTTTGGAGTTAATTTGTGCCTCCCTTTTCAACATATTTCTCTTAACTATTGGTCAAAATACTTGCACTGTTCATGTAGATAGTACAACAGGGCCAAATTTTTCCCCAGTGCGTTTTTCATCACTGGCTTCTTTGGAGTTGTGTCAGGAATCAACTTGTTTCATTGTTATTTCCAATTATTTCTGGGATCATGCATACAATCCCCATAGAGCCTTTCTTATTTTTTTCTCATAGGTAAAATAACGTTATTGCTTGCTGTTACACAATGTATTATTTGCTTCACTTTCATTGAAATGATTTTGCTGCCTTTCACACATTTTATACGGTTGTTACCCTGCTATTAGAGCTTGCCTGCTTTAACAAAGCAAACGGCTTGCAAAGCATTCTGTAAAACGTACCGGCATTCAGTATAACACTGTCAAACTTCCCTGACAAGTCTTTCACTGATGAGCTTCGCTGTTTTTCTCCAGCCACTCACACTGATGCTCTTGTAGGCCATATAGTGGCGTTGGGCCAGTGTTTCTGTTAGCCTTGTAGAAGTATTCCGTGGATCACCAATCGTGTAGCAATATGTACAAGCATTTCTGTACCTTTCACTAATGTATAGGGAGAACTGTTTTTCTTCTATTGGCTATATGAAAAAATAGGCAATACTCTTGGTTCCCAGAGCAATTCCTTAGCCCTGTCACACTGCAGACTTTGGCTTACCTGCCTCTGCTCTTGTCCTTTTTTAATCCTCATAGTTTCTAACGAGTGCAGTATTTTTGGGTCCAGAGGTCACTTGGGTGTGTATCTTTTTCAGTCTTCCCTTCTCCTTTCCCTTGGTTCCTGGCAGACCTGGAATCAGTTGAAGTCAAAATAGTCAGCTGAATGGCCACAAAATTCCCTGATTGCTGGTGATGACCCTGTTTGTACCAGCCCAATTCCTGCTGAGGAATGTATCTTCCCCAGAGGGAGTTACAGTGGGCATGAACTGGCACTCGTTTGGATCACAAACGGCGAAGTCAGGTGCTGTGGAAACTCTAGGCCCTTCCTTGTAGAGGTTTTCTGTTGTGACTCAAACTATGTGGCCCCTTGGGGCAAGCCACTGCATAGCTTGTCAGACATGGGGGTACCAGCACAGAGTGCACAAGATGGGCAGGGTACCTGGTGCCTCTTGTGTCTGCTACTGGGGCAGAGCTGATGGTGCCCTTCCCCATGCACTGGGAGCGAACCTCAGAGCTGACCAGCTCTTGGTTTCAGCCGAAGCTGCTGCAGCTCTGGAGATGGCTGTTGGGATGGGATTAGGAGGCCAGGAGGGATGTGCAGCACCGTACCCTGTAATGCTGACATGACATGGAAAGCATCTTGGGATGTTTTCACAGGGTGGCTGGACAAAATTGTGGGTGACCTGGTCTAGTGCTGGTGATAATGTTTCTCCAATTGTAGGGCTGGACTAGAAACCACCAGAAGTCCACTCCAACTGACATTTCTATGAATCTGTGACATTTGTTTTGTTGGAAAACCTAAGAGACTATTAACCAGTGTAGCAGATAAATAAAAAGAACAGAAAAGCTGCAATGTGAAGTAAAAGTAAAACAGAATTGTGAAGGAAGAGATGAGATGAGGGAATGTCCAGATGTTTTGCAATAAATTCTAATGATGGATTTAAGTAGAAAAGAAAGAGATCAAAGATGGGCCTTTGAGGATGTTAAGAGAAATAAGTTATTTATTGAAGTGAATGTTGAAATTAACGGGACTTTACAGCAAGAAGATTACAGCAGCATTTGTCAAAGCTGCAATGACAGACATAGTCGTAAAACAATAGCTAGAGAGCTGGAGGAGAAACAGAAATGTGTGATAGCTGGGGCAGTTGTAGGATGAAATGGGTGAAACACAATGAGATGGTTGTAAAGCTTTTTTTTTTTTTAAATAGCTGTTCTCCAAAAGTGATGTCTCACCTTCAAAGACCTGTATCTTTGAAGACAAATAATTTTGGCTAAGGAGTCTTGAAACATTGCAGTACAATTGGCATAAAGGCACATCCTCATTGTTGTGCTCCTATATGTGCTCTGTAGGACCAGCTCCAAGGAGGTGGCATCCTGCTCTGCAGCAGAGGGTGGTGACCTAAAGTGCAGGCTGACTTGTGGTGCCAGCGTGTAACACTCTGTGGGTCAATGCTTGTGAGACATTGTCTTCCAAGGACAGAAAACTCTTTCCTGAGATCTGTTGCCAGGAAGAGTAGAGCAAATGTTCAACAATTGTGGGTGATTGGAGGAGAGAGAGCGTGGCTATTCCTCTTCCAATTGTGGGCAGAGAGTGGAGTCGTTCAAGATCCATTCTTGATGTTATTTTGGACCCTGAGAAAGCTGGGTTTCTCTTCTCTTCCTCTTTTATTATTTTACTTAGTTTTGGTTGCCACATAGGAACCTCAGGGAGGACAGGCTTCTTGCAGCCCAACCCTAGTTGCTGTTGAGTGAAAATTATGTAAATCCTGAGAACGTTGTATGTATAACTGAAGCTGTTCAACAATGATCTTCCTTTGGTACGAACAGGTTTCATTAAATGTAACTGCTTGGTGTCCCAAGAAGGGCAACAAAACAGGTGGAGGCAGTTCAAAAAGCAAGTGGAATGTGGCAGCCGATGTCACCCGAGCCTCATTTGCTCCAATAATGAGGCGCACAGTGATACAAAACCAACATGGCATTTACAGTTATGGCATGATACATGTTCTCCTGCACTTAAAAGCGTATTGCATAGTTTTTATTCCTGTACATGGAGATTAAAATAATTTGATATGAGATCTAATTTTCACTTATCCCATTAATGGCCAGGAAGTGTTTGTAATTTGGTCAAGTGCACGAGTGAACCAGCTGTTTGACTAAGCCTCTCAGTTGCTGTCATTTGCTCAGCTGCCCAGTGTGATGAAATGATTGGATGTAGCTATGGACACAGCATGGCATAACAAGGATCCACGTGCACTGCGGGAAGCACAGTACTTTTTGTTTTCTTTAAAGTGGATAAGCAATCTCCTCCTGGCCAGCTGGCAAGCATAGGAAACTGAGTGGTGTTCATGTCCTACAAACCATGGACAGGTGTATCGCTTTCAGGAGATGGCCCCAATTATTCTGTTGCAAGAACAAAAAACTGAAAGTTATCCAAAAGCCTGGTGTCCAGGAGACGGGGACCAATGCCTGAGTAGCTGTCTAGTAGCATGTCTTATAGTGGTGTACCTCAACGGGGCCTACAAGAAAGATGGGGAGAGACTGTTCAGTAGGGTCTATTGTGACAGGACTAGGGGTAACAGTTTCAAAATAGAGGGAGGTAGATTTAGATTGGATATTAGGAAATTTTTTTTTACAATGCGAGTTGTAGAACACTGGAACAGGTTGCCCAGAGAGGTGGTGGATGCCCCATCCCTGGAAACATTCAAGGCCAGGCTGGATGAGGCTCTGAGCAACCTGATCTAGTCAGGGATGGTGACTGCTTCTTGCAGGGGAGTTGGACTAGATGACCTTTGAAGGTCCCTTCCAACCCTAATCATTCTATGATTCTATGTCCTCTAAAGCTAATGCTTGGACCTGATGAAGGATGTACCTACTGTCTGACTGAAGAGACTAACAGCTTTTCTGAGATTATTTCCATGAAGACTTTGTGTCAAGCACATTGTTCTATGAAGGTACACTTGGAAAACTAAATGGTTTTAAAGTCATCACAGACTTTGGAAGGAAAAAGGATCTAGCCTTCATGGAAGAGCAAAAAATAACTGAGGGATGCTGATTATACCATTGTGACTTAGAGTAAGTCAGTTTAATTCAGTGCATGGCTTGGTCTTAAACTAGGCATACATTAGACACTGTGATTATGGTGAAAACAACTCTTCTGGTGAGAGTACAGGAGGACATACTGTTTAACAGACTGCCTCAAAACGTTACATTTGCTTTTGCTTCACTTAAACTTAAAATGGCAAGTGTCTTTGCAGCAGAGAAGAATGGTGTAACAGGAATAAAAAAGCCTCCACAATAGGTATTGTCTGCAATGTTGACTGGCTAACACTGTAACAGTTGAGTGTAGAAGTAAGGCTTTCAAATTCCAGCAGTTAAGAAAGCACTGTTTTAAAAAAAAATAATTCCCATGTCTGGAACTAAAGTAGCTGATTTGCCAGACTAATCCACAAACTCTTCCAGTGCCAGTGGGTCCATTTACCCTAATATTTATTGCATCTAAGCTTTCAGGACACTATGATCATAACCACAAATGGAATAGAAGAGGAGTAAGTCTGTGGTGAATTCAGAGCTGGGGAAAAAGCAAGCGAGCACAAAATATCTGTGGTTTGACATAGCAAAGGACAGTCTTTGCTCGAGGATATTCAAGTTGAGCAAATTGATTTCTGAAGTAATTAACACATGGTTCTTTGTGATCCATTTACCCTTTCTATCAACATATATTCGGGCTATGACAGTCCAAAATCAGGACTGCTCTTGCTCTTACTGTGGCAAAGATTTCAGAGAGAAAAAAAATTGTCATACCAATTTCAGACAGCACAGATAAATTAATAACCATCCAATAAAAAATTAATTTCTCTCTTTTGGAAGGAGAGCTGGAGTTTAAGGAAAATGTGTTGAACTGAAGTGTGAAGATGAGCTATGGCCAGAGAGCACAACTGGTATATGAAACTAATTGTTCTACTGTTTTGAACAGACCTGAACAAGAGCATCAGTTAGAGGAATTTTGTCCTTGAAACTTAAAATTGTCTTCAGTATGACACAGGCTTGGAACCCTAAGAGAAAAGGCCAACAAAAGATTTATCCTAAATTATAGGTTTGGGATGACATGTTGTTGTGACTATGGACTCAGTGGTTTGTAATAATACTGAAAAATGTATTTTGTTTAGGTTAACAGTAATATGGTCTTCCATTGGCCAGGCCTTATTGAAATTTCACTGAAGTAAATTGAAACCTTTGTCTTAATGGGCTCTCTTAAATGTTTTGAGTAGAGTTATCTGAAGTTTATACAGAGAGAAGAACAAAGAAATTAAGAACTTTTAAGGTGTTTGTTCTGTTAAAGAGTGTCTATGTTTTCAGGTTTCTGTAGCATACTCTTGTGTAAATAAAATGGCAGGCATAATTTAGGGAGGAAAGGAGGTCTGACATCTGTGAAAGGCTCTGTACCCGGAAAACAAGTTGTAAGACCAAGAGGTTATACTCTTTGAAACTATATTTGTAATTGTGTTTTCCTGTGACATGAGAGAAAGCAGACTGTGAAGGTACAAGGTCATCCGTCCTCCTGTTTCTTGTGTACATCAGCAGGGAGATTTTAAGGTTCATCTGGGTCCTGCACTCCAAACAGACTTATATTCAGACTCCTTTCTGTCCTTAGATTTGATTTTTACTTAGGCAATCATCATTGCAATGGAGGAAATGAACAGGAGCAAATCCTCTTATTTTTCGTGGCGTTTTTCCTTTCAGTCAGCTATAGACTGTGAGTAATCTAGTACATGAACCAAGAAAAGGGAGAGGGGTTAGGTAAGGAGGAGAAATAGCATAGTGAGTCACCCTGTTCACTGTCTGCCTGAAGATCTATATTCTGCCCCCTTCTTAAATATAGAAATGATTTAATTCAATTATTAACTCTTGCCAACTAAACATTTGGTATGAAGGGGACTCTTGGATGCTGATTCATAGTGATAGTTCTCTAAAGGAAAACTGGAGCAATCATGTATAATCTCTGCAATAAATCTCGACTAAAGCAGAAGATATGTATTTAAAAATGCTTTTATTCAGTGCCTGTCACTTCTGTGTCCGTTAAACTGTGAGCAACACTAATGACAACTGATAGGTGCTTTTCCACAGAGATTGTCTTGTGGCTTCCAGATCCTACATAAGTGATGTTTTTAAGGTTTTAAAGGATAACAGGACTTTCCTTTAAGCTGTGGAAGCTTCACGCCACCCACATAATCTCATGGTGGTTTAATATTCCATGTTTGGAGGCTCATACTGTACCAATTGCTCCCTGGTAGATCACCATACTCACACAACTACCTATGATTTCAAAGAGCATCTCATCTAGGCAAAGGGTTAATAACCTCATCCTGAAAGATAGAGGCATAACCTAAAGGTATCTAACACCAGGCTTTCATTCCAATGTGGGACACTAGCTCATCTCAGTCAGTCAGTAAGCAGAAGCACACACTCACTGGATCTGCCTTGCAAGGATGCCACACTATCAAATGTTTCATTACATGTGTGCTGAGGATGCGGCTGTGTCAGTAAGGTGGTGTAAGGAAGTCAGCAGGACTTTGTTTTTAGTGGTTTATGCTTCTCCACCATGAGATATTTTGACAGGAACACTTTGAGAGCTGCATAAGAAGTTTCAGGATGGGAAAAGATGCTGGGGAAGGCATTATCATCTCATGAGTAAATTAATGCAGAGATCTGAGTTTGAACCAAGAGGTAGATTAGCATGTTAAAAAAGAATTTCAAATATCTGAGCTGCCCTAAACTGTCATGGGAAGAGTTTTGAAACTTCAGGAAATTTCCCTGCTTATTTTAGGATGTGAATGCTAGATGGGAGTCAATAGTGGAAAATATTTTATTCTTCCATGGGACACAGATGACTTGGCATCTGTCCATCTTGTATCTGTGATGATGGCTGAAGGTAGATATTCATTTGATGCTCTCCTTCCAGACTGATCGAGTTCTTGGTTGCAGGGGGTCTTAGACACTGAAATTAGAAATCAAGCAACACATCCTGCATTTAGAGGCACTGTGGAAAAACATGGTTGCACTTTGAAAAATGTATATTACTCTGTTCCCTCTTGTCTTGGACAGGCCAATGATACGTGTTTCATCTTGCTTTTCAAAAATCATTAGAGTTTTTCACCTTGCTTGCAAGGCTTCACTGACAAGTGCAACTTTTTCCTTTTGTAGCAAACCCTTTTCATATTTCTAGGATCAACTTTCTCGTTTTTTCTGGAGCTAAAATGCCATGAAGAAGGGGAGGGCAGTAATAACTCTAACTCTCCTCAAACAAGAACTGTGTGAACTTCTACCATGCAGGTGGCCAAGTTAATCCAGGTCTGTTATGCATAATCTCCTTTAATCATTTCAGTTTAGCTTTAATTGCTGTTAATAGCCCAAAGGAGACCCCCAGACTCCTTTCTTCTTGTGGCTCATCACCTCTTGCAGCTTAAGACGGATGTGAAGAACAGCCATAGTAATATTTGAATCCTCAGATCTGAAAGAGCTTGCCTCGAGTTCAGAGGTGTCTATCACTTGAACCAAACGCAGAAAGAGATAGGCATTTCAGGAGCTCTGGAGGTCATGCCTGCTTCCCTTGTTTTCACAGCTATTTACCTGCCTCATGTTTGCTGAGCTTTTTTTGCCATCAGGGACTGTGACTGAAGGCAGGAGAGCTGCTTGGCCATCGCACCCTGTCAATCCAGTTCGTTCCTGTTGCGGGAAGTGAAGAGGGCCCAAAACCTTCAGGGAGATGGAGTGGCACAGTGCATACAGTTAACCTGTCACTGACTCCCAAGCGAGGAGGCTGCGGAGGAAGAGGCTTTGCTTTCTCCCTCTAATGCTGTTCTGTTTAAAGGGGGAAAATCCCCTCTGGGAGACATGGAAGAAGAAAGATAGCAAATGAAAGTAAGTACAGACAGAAATTCACAGACCTCAGATGAATGCCCAAAACAAGCTGAAGTGTGCAAGGGTGCACTCAGCTAAAGGGCTGAGCTGAGGGTGGTGGGAATGGAGGGATGCCAGGCTCCAGAAGGAAGGCTTTAAATCTTTTGTTACCCAAACTCAAGGAGAAAAGTAAGAGAAGGTTGGCGTTTTTTTTTCACCTTCTTAGCTATTTTGAGGACAAGACTGCACTGCCTAAGTCCATTGTTTCCTGCAAATGTAGCAGAATCTAATCTATTTCTCAAAAGCCATTCTGAGTGAGTGCATGAGAGAAGGGAGCTTATTTACATTTATACTATTACTTATGTAAATGCACATTTGTGTAGAGAGGCAATTACGTATTGATTAGATTGCACAGCAATGAGAAACCTGAGCATTTCCTCACCTAACCAGCAGCATTGACTTATCAAGCATGTTTTGATAAGTTAACATAGACAACGACTATAGACAACTACTGTCATTTGCAACCGCCTGTTATAAAGGAGTATTCTCAGGTGGAGAGAGGAAGCCAAAAGTAGTTTGATCTTTGCAAACATCTCTTTTGGACAATTATTGCTGGTTAAATTTATTAAGAATCACTGGGGAGCATACAACTCACACTTCAGATTTACCTTCTGTGGGAAGGAGTGCTTTGGCAAAGCTGTGTCTGAATTTGGAACAGGAAAATGAAAAAAAACCATAAATCTGGATACCATTTGTTTCTTAGGATTCTCGAAGAGTTTGCAACAAACTGTGGAAGCACTGGGACTTTTTTTTTTAGAAAGGGAGGCAGAGAAAATAGTTTCAACTTGGAAATTTTACAGCCCGCACTTGATTTTTATAACATGTTGTGGTTGTGCACAGGGAAGAGCTGAAGACAGGAAAAATACTGACCCTGAAGAGGGTAATCATGAACTGTGAATGATCAGTGCAGTCTGATTCATCTACAGCATTTATGTCTATCTATGGAAAGATCTAAGGACATCAAAGGCTACACTCACCCAATAATGCCAATTATTTGATAAGGAGTAGATTCATCACCGTCATTATTATTAGTACTACATTAGAAATGCAGTGTTCCAAATAAGATCAGGGTTTCCTTATCAAGATGAAACATGTATCATTGGCATGCCCAAGGTAAAAGGAAACAGAGCAACATATATTTTTCAAAGTGCAACCATATTTTTCTACAGTGTTGGTACAAATGCACAGTAGGTCCTTGCCTGCTCAGACAAGTTTGAATCAGCTCTAGCTATTTGTGTGTGCTTATAAAGATCAGTTATGTGTGTGTCCCTTGCTGGGAGTCCTCTCCCAGCCCAGCTGACAAAGGAAAAGGGGCTGGCAAAGCTCTCCAATTGAGCTGTGCAGGTTACACAAAAAGCAGGACATGATGCCAAGTCCAGAGAGGAAGACCTTAGGCCACAGAACTCGCAGTCTGAACAGATCAAGTGGGAAGGTGGAGGTGCAAAAAATTATTTGCTTCAGGCTGTGCAGTGGCTGTGGGGTGCAGCGAGGACCCCCTCAGCACCCCATACTATGAGACACAGAAGCTCTCATTCATGAGCAAGTGTGGTTTCCACCTCTGGTGCTGTGAGGACATGCCGACGGGGCAGTACTGTGCCACCTCCAAGGGCTGCGATGGAGAGGGGGCCTGGGGCCCACTGTTGCATTCGATGCATCACAGAGCACGCCTGGCCTTCAGCAGATGCTTGTCATATTCCAGTCACCGTGTGAATATTAAGGGAGTATTCTTTGCTGTGCCATAGTGAGGTAAAAGGGATAACAGCACTAATCACAGTTTTTCTAGCCTGCGTGTTTTCCTTTACATTTGGGCTTTACTGACAGTGAAATCATTCACAAGGATGTTTTGTCTTGTAATTTCCCATTTAACGGTATTTTAAAGAGATTTGTTAATGGGACAAGGTTGCCTGCTGCTTGTGGCATGCCTTATTCTTTCTTATTTTCTTTACTTTTTAGGGCTGTTTGGTGTTTGATTCTGGGTAATGCTGGTTTTGATTGCTCTTCTGAGTTGCTTCATTGAAGCTTGGAGATGTTGCTGGCTATTACGGTGCTTGCCAGTAGTGTTTGCTTACGCAATTGCCCCGTGCCTCAATCTCCAAATTACTGCTGGGTTGTGTACCATCTCTGACATATTCAAAATGTTTGCAAAGAGACAAGAAATTGGATATCCCATACTCCAAACTGGCTTATCTGAGTGCTTAGGCAATGTGAATATGGGCACTTTGATTACCTCATCCCCTTTTAAAAATAGCTGACCCATGGAGAGATCACAGGGATGTGCCGTTTGGAGCCCAGCCTAAGGCAGTCCTGCATCTGCCATCTGGAACTGGCATCAGGGCCTGCTGCCTCATGTCTGCCCATGGAGCCTGTGTGGGTACTCAGAGCTGCACCATGCACGCATTGCTCCTGCACCGTAGTATCTGAGGCTGATAGTATTTTGAGAGTTGACCAGAGATATTATGTTCCCATCTGTAGTAGTTCTATAGAGTGTGACGTTTTAAAATGAACCAGTGGAAAATGCTTACAAGATATAATGATTAATTAAGGGCCCAAACCATCTTTTCCCTGTGCAGCTGCGATTTCCAGTGCATGTTGTGGAGGATAGGAAGGACTTGAAGGCTGATTTTTTAAGAAGGGCAGGGCATTCCCCAGATGATTTGCTGTGCCCTTCTTGATGACTTTCCTTCTGCTTCGTGACATCAGTCTGAGTGTTCCTTCAAGGAAGGTAATACATTTGTATGGCATACTATGTAAAGTGAAATTTGCTTCCTGTAGGCTGTAAAAGCTGGGCGAACTTATCTTGAATGTTTTTCCTGCCCTGCAGTAAGTGGTATACAAACAGTTTCCACAGTGAAGACATTACTAACCTGGCAGAGCCGTTACTGATGTTAGCAAGTGTGAAGTTATTCTCCGTATGCATGTACTCTGTTAGCATGTCTCCTAATTTATTATCTGCTAGGGTAAGGTAGTCAAATTACAAGGACATTAGTATGAAAGCAGCAACATCATCAGCTAGGTTACACATGTCCTTGGTCCTGCAACCAAGTTCAAGTTAATAAGGAGCTCAGGCTGAGGTGCATATTCCAGGTCTATATGTGTTACTAGCTTAACTTCCTAATAACCAGGCTGCTGCTTTCTGTGTGCTACACATTTGATTGTGCTACACATTGAGGACAGACAGCCTTTCTGGGCCCACTTCAGCCAGAGTAGGCATCCTTATGGAGTCCTGCTGTGGTGCTTTCCTTTTTTTTAATCTCATAATCTAAATCTTCTGAAGACTGTGTTTGTTTGTCTGTTTACTTGCTTTTTTTCTGTAGACAAGCAAAGCCCTTCTCATATTCCCCCGAATCCTCTCCTAAATTCCTTCCTTTCAAAACAGAGGGAGAATGAACTGCCTTGGGATTCAGAAGTAGTTTGAATGGGGGTTTCAGGTTGGCCCATTAAAGACATGGAGGAATCCCCATATCAGGGTTGGAATGAAGCCTCCATTTCTCCAGTGCGACTGAAGTTTAAGTCTAGAGTTTTGTCCTAAGTCCTGGTAAGTGCAAATGTACTTCTTTGCCTTTTGAGGGAAACAGGGGTACTTGGTTTGTATCAGAGAAAATGGACAGTGTTCTGTTGCTCAGATCCCACTGATTTGCAGGGAAGTTGTACATTTGATGCAGGAGAGCCTGTAACTTATCACTCTTGGACTCATGAGCCCAGGTGGCTGAGGTGAAGCCTATGAAGATGTAGATGGCAAAAGATTTGTTATAGTATCACATGGCAAGTGTGTATTATGTGTCTCGCTGTTCTGCTGGTGAAGGAGCCAGAAGATGAAAGTCCTGAGGGATCAGTTACTGTATGTGTAACCCTCTGCCAAGGCATGACTGGCAGCAACAGGAGCCACATTCAAGTTCTGTCCCATCCAGAGACCCTGTGCTCAGTGGGCTGATTTTCCTGGCACAAACAATTGCCTGAAGAAGCAGAATTTTGTAAAGGCAGGGGAAACAGGAGAGTGCCCAAATATACTGTGCCTTCTTCCTTTTTTCCTAAAGAATGTCTAAATTAAAAAATTTAAAACAAGGTCCTTCTCATTCTTTTCGCCCCTCTCACAGGCTATCTATCACTTCTGCACCCTTGTTCTGGAGGTAGTTGGGAGATCTCTTTGTTTCCCAGACAGTGGAGGAGTTGGATGAACAAAGCAGAGCTGACAGGCTCAGGCTTCCCTACACTATACCTACTGCAAACTGCTCTCTTCTTAATGACAAGGGAGTTTGTTAAAAAAAAAAAAAAAAAGGCATTTTTTTCTCCCCAAGTTCTTCAGAGGTTTTACTGCTTTCGGTTTCTCTTCATACCTGGGATGACTTGAGTGATGTTTGCTTGCAAGTGGGTAGTATGTTCTCCTGAAGATCAAAATGGTCACAAAGTGGCTGGGGTGAGAAGGGAGAGATGTGGGGAGGTAGGGGGAGAGACTAACGTGAAGCTGTTAAAGAAGAGTTCAGCTGACCTGAGATTGATCAGAAAGGAAAGGGAACCTGGGTAGTGGGGGGAGAAAGGCACAGAGCCTGGGGACAAAAAAAGGGGGATGTAAGGCTGTGGGTCGGAGGTATGGGACTGGATTTTGGGGCCTTTTTGGGTCCCCAAAATCCATCCCAGTGATGAGCCTGGCTGGCTTTGCTACCTGTGCCGGTGGGGTGAGGCAGGCTCAGCGTCAGCAGCAGGCGCAGAGTCAGGCCCCGGCTTCCATTTTCTTTGGGGCTATTTTAAAGGTAAGCAGTTCTTTATTTTGTACATTTTACTGCTACCCTTTTTCATCTTTCAGAGATTACGAGAAAGGTCTGGGAAATGAGTGTACTTAAAATCAGCCTTTAATTGCCCTGTGCATGACTGTGCTGCATGAGGTCCCTGCATCGGGTCCTCAGTAATACCTCCTGCCTGTATGAGATAAAGTTTGGTGACAGTGTTTTGGCTGGGTCAGGGATGTAACCCTGCAGGCATTTAACATCCTGCAAGCTTGATTAACGCTGAAGGGAACACTGAGGTGCTTTAACTCACTGCTGTTTTCACTTCTCATGCATCAAATGCGTGGAAACATGGTGTGAATGCACAAAGAAGAATATTTAATACCAGTGATGTAATCCTGTGGCATTGGTTCAGTGGCTCTCTGGCGTTATTCAGCACATCTTCCTCAGCGGAATGATGTTAGTGAAATGAGGTTTTATTAAAAGTAAGCAGCTCAGTGTATTGTTAAGCATTCAGAGCAACGTCTCAATTGCCTTTCTAATGCTGTGGTACTGAAAACACATCCTATTTCAAAAGTGAATGTTTAACTACAAATGTAATTTGTGAGAAAGTGTTCTTTTTTTTTTTTTGTCTATTTGAATTCTGTAGAAAGCATGCATATTAGCAGAGCAGCCTTTCTTGCAGGGTTTTAATTTCCTTTTTCTTTCAAAGGAGCTGCATAAGAAAGTTGTTTGAGTGATTTCTCCCTAGCTATTCTGCTGAGCGATTCTTAATTACCCTCAGCATTTGAAAGGTGAACGGTACTCTTATATAATCAACATTAATAATTCAGCTTAGTCCAAGAACGCTTATTGCAGCTAGTTCTTTGATGCCAGAAAACCTCTACTAAAGCATTCATTCTCAATTTAATTCATAAGCTCCTAATAAAGCCAGTCCAGCCAAAGTATTTTAACTTGACTTCTACAGTTTAAAATGTTGTTTAAATTATTTCAGGTGGGCTGTAGTAAGTAGGTATTGTGAGTTTTAGTAGAAATTTGCTTTTCCACTGTTTTTCTCATCCTCAGGATTGTCTTCTTTGGGTTAATAGAAGATTCCCTAGAAATTATCTGTATGTACACACACTTTCTCTGTTCTTTCTTTCTGTATGCCTTCTTTCTAACTGCCCTCTCTGGTGGAAATGCTGCCGTATCAAGTGATCAGCATAAATGGAGTCAAACAGCAGTGATGTTCTTCATAATGTGAATGTGAAAGATCACACAAGATTTCCAGAGTGATTTCCCATCATAGTGAGCCACCACAGCCTACTGTTAGAGTCAATGTGGTTACTGGAAGATAGTGATCTTGTGCTGTTTTATTAATGATGATAATGGGAAGAATGCACTGACAGACTAGCCTATCAAAATTAAAATGTAGAGAAACTCCAAAGAAACAGAAATATTTTACTAGCGTCCACCATTTTATGATAGAGAAGACTTTCCATAGGAATGAGTTTTATCAGGTCTGATGGTGACATGCAGAAATGTAGATGTTTACCTCAGCACGGTCCAGGCAATCTAGTATGAACAGAGATCCTCTGAAAGCAGTTATTTCTTTGACACAACTGTGCTTTCTAAGAGCAGCTACTAGAGGCAGATGAATGGATTTCTGTCAATCACAGGTTCTGTCAATCGGTTGTGGGGGGGGGGGGTTATGGTGGCAGCTTCTGTAAGAAGCTGTTAGAAGCTTCCCCTTTGTTCAGTGGACTTGGCCAGGCCTAGGGTGGGCCTGCTGCTGGCCAGGGCTAAGCCAATGAGTAGCAGAATGTTCCCTGATAATGCCTCTGCGATAATGTATTTAAGAAGGGGAAAAATAAAAATTAAAAAAAAAAAAAAAAGAGACAAGTTGTGAAGAAGCTGGAGCAGGGGTAGAGAGGGGGAGGCGCGAGCCTTGTGGGCCTTGCAGGCCTCACCCTCTGGCCTCCCGCCAGGTGGCCGACTGGGCCCAACTCAGCCCAGCTGCAAGAAGTGGAGAGGAGATGAGATGGATGATGTGAAGAGATTCTGAGACGCCTGCCAGCCTGTTGCGAAGAACTTTTCTTGTGAGGAATGGCTGCAGACGCCAAGGTCAGTGAATAAGGAAGGGGAGCAGTAATGCGGCTCCTGGCCAAGATTCCCCTGCAGCCTGTGGTGACGACCATGGTGGAGCAGGTTGTCCCCCTGCAGCCCATGGAGGAGCAGAGATCCACCTGCAGCCCATGGAGGACCCCACGCTGGGGCAGGCAGATGCCTGAAGGCGGCTGTGGCCTGTGGAGGGCCCACTGGGGCAGTCGTTCTGGAGAGACTGCAACCCGTGGAAAAATGACCCATGCTGAAGCAGTTTCATGAAGGACTGTGGCCTGTGGGAGGGACCCCACGAAGGAGCAGGGGAGGGATACGAGGAGTTCTTCCCCTGAGGAGGAAGGAGCAGTGTAAAGCTTGAAGTGATGAACTGACTGCAGTCCCCATTCCCTATTCCCCCACCGTGCCACTCAGAGGTGGGAGGAAGGAGGTATAGATAATATTAAGCCCGGTAAGAGGAGGAAGGCTGGGAGGAACTTACTTTGTTCTCTTTCTCATTATCCTGATTTGGTTTTAATAATAAACGAATAGTTTTTCCCCAGGTCAAGTCTGTTTTGCCTGTAATGGTAACTTTAAATATCTCTCCCTGTCCTTATCTCAAACCTCGAGCCTTTTTTTCTTACATTATCTCTCCCTGTTCCCTTGGAAGGTGGGGGCAGTGAGTGGGAGACTTGCATAGTTTGGTCCCGAGTGGGGCTAAACTACGACGCATGTCAAAGTTTTAATGTTTTAATTTATTTTCTTCTGCGCTAGCTAATTTCAAAGGGATGAAGGTGGGCATTTGTCTTCTGGGGGCAAAAGAGGGCACTGGAGATGTGGCAGGAAGGTGGAGGTACAAAATGAGATTGACAGGCTGGAGTCCTTGAAGGTCCAACTGCTCATTTACAGCAGGGAGTGTGTGTCATGCATACCTGTCTTAGAGATTCTTACTTGCTAGAGAAGGAAAATAGCTGCCTTCTTTCATTCGATCCTTTGTAATTATTACTGAGACTTTCAAAATTTGGGAGAGTCAAGAGAGGTATTTTCTATTTGAACATCTGCAAAAATAGTCACTCCAACTCCAGGATAAGCAACAACAAAATCACAGGGAACATTTTTTAAAGGAAAACAACTCTGCTGGAAATGCCTAATCCTGTGACTGTTTTTGTGAGAATGCTGTAATTTCTTAAAGGTATTGTATAGCTCAGCTTTTTGAAGCATTTTTACCTTATCTGTGGAAAATGAGAGTGCTGGTGAATGTTTCTTCACACTTCCCGTTTCAAGACTCAAAATAACATATTCACTCTGGTTGAGAGAAGTCATTTCTTATAGGTAGAAACACAGTCTTTGCATTTCTCAGCTTTTCCATCTCTCAGATGGGCATAATATTTGCAAACCCCGTAAGAGCACCAGAAAGATCACTGGGTTGTAAACTGCTTTGATACCTCAGGATGAGATGCTGCAGAAGAAGAAAATGCTTTGATTTTTCTTTTTCACTTGTGTAATATGTCCATGAGTGTTCTTGCTTCAGTGTTGGCATGGTTCTTGGAGTCTGTCAAGTGCTTAAAAAAAGGTAATGTTTTTTTAGACTTGATGGTTTGCCTTCAAAAATTAGCGATTGTCTTGGGATTGAAAAACATTTGACTGATACTGAGGAAATTCCCAAAGAGGGAAAATAATCCATGGAAATGATCCTTGCTGGTAACATAGAGGCAAAAGTAGTATACAGTATCCTAGTGAGGATAGCAGATAGCTGGCGCTTGGATTTCGAGCTAAAGTAAACCTGCGTGGCTTGGCACAGACCAGGTGCTCCTGGAGTCAGTAGGGTGGTGGGCCATTCTCCACAGACCCGTTCATGCCACGTATATGGCACTCTGTGTCTCCTTTGTGTTACCTACTGCCTGCTGTGTTTAACTTGGTGCCAGGTTTTGAAATTGATGGGTTTCCCAGCTGAGTCATTTACTTCAGCTGCTTGGAAGTGGCCTTGGCTGTTTGCGTTGTCCACAGGAGGTGGAAACCAGCTGAGAAAAGGCTGGAGCTGGAGCCTCCACCTCACCAGTTGGCTGGTGCTGCTCTCCCTGCCCCTGGAGGGAGCTTCTGACATAGCCAGGGTGGGATGGTCTTGTACAGCTTTTCATAGTCCCTCTTGCAAAGAAGGAAGGGCCCAGGTTTGTTTTGAGACAAGGGAGTCCTACCTGCTCCAGACAATGAGACTTACCTGGCCCAACTACTTTTTTTTTTTTTTTTTTTAATTTTTTATTGCAACAGGTATTGTTAAGTTTTTGAGAGTTCATTAATCGTGTTGTAGCAGTCTAGGTATTAAGAGTCTAGAAAACTTATTTGGAACAAAATGTTTATTATAGGCTGTTTAATGGAGTTCATTTCATGTTTGTCTATTCAGTATTATGCTTCATCAGCCACAGGCTTGTCGTATGACAGCATGTAGTCAATCAGTCATGTACCATTTGTGGTTATTCTGCACATGAAGCCAGATTTCTTTGTTTTAGTATCCAAACTGTTACGTGTTTTTCTTGTGCTTTTCCAGCACTGAAGCCTAGATAAGACCAGTAGTTAGTCTCTGAGATAGCTGTCTGCTCAGGAAACTGAGCTCAGAAAACAAACTGCCTCCTTGATTAGCAAGCTGTGGCTGCTTATGATTTGAATTACTAAATATCCTTTTCTTCTCAAATTAATATGTTATTACTCACATGAGAAGCCTGACTGTTGTCAGCAGGAATTACTAGTTAGTGCTGTGTGGGAGGACCCAGCAGAAAAACCTATGGTTATTGCTGGTTATCTTTGTGAAAAAGAGTCTTCGTGGGGATTCAGTGGCCTTGAGGGCTGCTATGTGGAAAGGGTGCAGTGCGATTTGGAGCCCTGTTGATTTGAAGGGACAGCATTGTAAGCCCTTTTTTAAAGATGAAATGTTAGTCATTCCTTATAGCTACTTCTTGTGAATGATTTATAAACGTTATGGCTGTTGGGAAAAGAACTGTGCATAGGTTTCGGGAGGAAAGGGAGAGGAATGGTAAGGATATGTGGAGAAAAGATGTAAATCAGGAAAATTACCATTACTCCAAGAAATCCCTCCAACCCATGAAAGATGTGAGATTTCTACCTTTTCCTTCCCCCTGTTAATATATTTCTCTGGGTACATGACATTTTTGAGGGTTGGAAAATATGTGTGGATCAGGAAGGAAGCTGTGGAGTTCCTTGCAACAGTCAAAACCAAGGGTAATTGTTAGCTCTGCGTGAACATGCGCTAATCTGGAGCCTGTGTTTCGTACCAGTTCTTACTGGCCAAGAGCAGCTGTTAATAGGGAGAAAATGATACAGTGCCACAGCCAGCACCCTAGCTATATGGGTAGTTAATCATCAGCTTAGAGCTTCTCTTCTTCTTCTGTGTAGCTTCATTCTTGGCACTGCTCTTTGCAATCTTGTGACTTTCTTTTTGTACCGAATAATGGTTAATTATTTTGTTAAATCCAAGTGGAGACGTACTCAGTCCTCACTACTCAAGAGTCGTATGATGTTGAGCAAAATGCCAACAATTCTGCTGCTGGAGAATGGGGCTGTGAAATACAGCATTATCATGTGAAGCAAATAGCCTCACTAGTTTTCTCTTTGTGTTCATGTACACATGACCTCTTCTGACTTTGAAGTGTAGTTGAAAAGAGAAATTCATTTGCTATTATTTGAATTTCCATCATGCCTTTAGAGAAGAGTCCCTTTGGGATGAACCAGTAAGGAGTCACTACCTAAAAATTAAGGTAGAAGTAATGGTGAAGTTGAGTGGGAACAGATGGATAGATGGAGTTTCTCAAGGTCATAGGAAAGAGGTAAGATAAGCAAGGTCTCCTCAGTTATGCCTGGTAGAATAGCTGCTAGGCCATCATGCTTTCTTAACATGAGAGTTACCTTTTCTGCAGCCAAATCATAGGCTCTCTTAGTCTGTGAAGGCAAGCTTCTGCTCCAAATCGGATGGCAAGGACTTGAGCAGAGGTCTTACACATGTAAGGGAAACATCCTATGCAGTGTCTTGGGACACACTGGTCCCTTATTGCTTTAGCCAAGTAGCATCCAGTTTAGCCACGCTCCAGCCATTTGGTGCATTCATACCACACTGGTAAGCGTGAGGAGTGTCTCATCTATCCAGGATGGGATGGGAGGGAACACAACATGTCATGTTGATTTACACCTCGATTCAGGATCCTTGATTTCTTTGTTTTTAACTCTGGTATGGTATTTACACCTGTGGGTGGGTGGAAATAACAGTTCCTTATGTTAAGCAGCAGCTTAGGCCTGCTAGTTTTGGTAAGTCATTGGTGACCACACTGATAGATGTAGAGGTAATCCTAGCACTGGCATCCATTGGCTGTCTGTCTGGATAAGGGTAATGCTCCATTTTATCCATAGTTATGTTTGTTTACACAGGAACTCTGTTGTCCAAAGAGTAACCATTGGTCCCTCTGAACAAAAAGCTAGGCAAATGTTGTCTCCAGTAGTAGCATGGGCATGGTCAGGAGACCAGCAGATGTAAGAGGATGAAAGGACATCTGTGTATGCTCACACAGATATGTGCTCACACACCATTGTCCCCAACATTTGGCCAGTGCTATTGATGTGAGCTGAGCACACGTGAATGAGACAAAGTTTTTGGCTCTCCCTGTGTGTGTTTTGCTCAGCTCCACTGAAAAATCTTCTAAGAGCTATTTGCTGCTAATCATTCTCAAGCAACGAATGAATGGAAAAGCATTGTACTAAAATGATTTACTGTTAATCACGTATAATAAATGGAGTTATTCACTGGCAGTCACACATCTCTGGCTGATCGTTTTGAAGGTCACTCGTACCAATCGCCAGTCTCTTGTCACAGCTAGTGCAGTAGGGAGCGATGTGTTGAGGATAGGGAGTTGTTTAAAAAAGTGCGATTAGTCTGGGTTTGTTCTTCACCCTGGGTCCTACACCTCACATCACCAAGGACTAGTAAAGGAAAGACCAGAAACAGATGAAAATGTAACAACACTGTTTGAATTATTAAATCACCTCAGCCCAGAGCTGTCAGTGTTAAGTGGTCTCTAGGGAAGTTGGAGCAGAACAGTTTGTTCTCGGATGTCCTCTTGTGCCCAGATACTACAGTGACCAGGTTGCAGGGCATTTGCAACAGCTTCCTCTTGGTGGAAAACCATCTGACTGGAGAACTGGATTGCAACATATTATTAGCATTTTTATTAGGTGCTACTTCAAGTTCTTAAAAAAAAAATCCCCTGATTTGCATTTTGTGTTGTAATTCCCTTCCTCAATTCCAGAGTTAGACAACACCATAGGAGAATAGCAGTGTGACATTACCCATGCGAAACGTGCAAGGAAATTATGCTGTCATAATGACCTGGAAGGTATACATGGGCACTGCTCACTCCCTGGGACCAAAAGAGACTTTAACTGTGTTACCACCCACCTCTCACAGCTACAGCAGAGACTGCTGGTGACTGTTCCCTGCCTGAGCAGATCTGAGCTCTACAGAACGTGCTAAATGTCTACAGATCATTTGCAATGTGCTAAAAATACACTTTGTGTTTCAACCTAAGGAAACCCAGACTGGATCACCCACCCAAGGACATACTGCATGCCAAGGAGTGGCTGAGGTCTTCAATCACAGGGATGAGAACTGTGGGTAGCACATTGTCCCAGCTTGACAAGACTTTTCCTTGCCAAGGCGACTGTGAGTCATCTGATGTAGACAGGTACACAGCTGCCGGAAAAGGCAATATTTCCTTCCCATTTCCCATAGATGTGAGGTGATCCTACAACCTGAGAGGCAGAAAGTGATCAGAGAGAAACTGGGAAACTTGCTGTCCCCGTCTTTTTTTCTGCCTCCCTTCATTGCTTTAGATAATCACTCATTTTTGGTTCATTGCTCTTGAGCCTTGTGTGACTTCTTTGGTGTGCCTGCAAAGGCCACATTCTTGAGTGACTGGTGACTGTCTTGCTGCCACGATCAGGGCTCAGTCTTCTGCCTTCTTGCCAGTTGGGCCGGATATCGATCCTGTTATTCTGAAAGATGCTGATCTTAATTAAAGATACTGAATATTCCTGTTTGACAATAAGCCACTGTTTAGATTTACTGACAAGGAGAACTGAGTAAAAGGTACCTATTTACAGCACGTGCAGTACCTCAGTCTTTATAAAGCTTCGTTGATTGCACTCCTGTTGAGCCTGCAGGGCCAACACAAGGCCCTGTTCACAAGGGTGAACATAAAGCCCTGGAATTCCATGCAGCATTGTAGTGATCCTCTTGTTTTCACTCTGGATTCAGAGCAAATCCAGGTGACCATAGATGGCTTTTATCCATTTCAGGAGCCTTGATATACTTCCATTCTGTACTTCGGAAAGTAAATACAGGGGTGTTGGCTGGTGTATCTTAATGAGGACGACCGAGTGAGTCTACCTTGAGAGAAATAAAATATGTTCATGCAAGGAGAACATCATTCTTTCAGAAATTGTGCTTAATCCACAAAATTACTCTCTTCTGTGGGCTAAAGTCATCCCTTATGATATCTCCTCTCCTGGAAATGATATCCCAGATATCCCCTGTGGAAATTTCAGGCATGGACCACACTGTGGTGATTACTGACTTGCCCACCTCAAGTCCTGCCTCTAGGAGTGTGCTTGTGTGCTATAGTGGTGCATCCAAAATGCAGGCATGTTTCAAAGGGCCTATGTTGCTGCTCTGCAGCAAAACTGGCTGAGGATTTATTTTTGGCAGGCTGTTAATAAATGAAAGGACATTGAAAATACAGGTCACAGAGTACATCAGTATCCACTCCTGCTCTTCTCTGTTGGGCTCAATAGAGTGATACTAATCTGGCCTCTTTCTCCTTTCTCTGCAGCCTTCCGCTTCAAAGAGAGTTTTGCATGCATTGAGGTGTAGGGATGTGGGTGTTTGACGTGCTTGCTTGGCAGCTCTGAAGCCTGAGTTTCTCTTCAGAACCAGAACTAAAACCTCTTTCTCTATTTCCTCACGCAGATTCCTGTTTTCAGCTGTGGGGAACAAACCTATGTGCATATTTTATTTTTTTCTTTTTTGCTCACAAAAAAAGACAACTTCCCTGCCCTGTAAGTCCCCATGATACTAAAAACAACCAAGGAGCTCAATGCCGCGAGTCCTGCTGCACACACAGACATTGAGTTCGATGTCAGCCAAGCTGATCAACGCAGCTGTGCATCAGAGGCTTAGCTTGTTGTTATCAGGGTCCAGCAGGCAAACAGCACCCTGAACTTGGCTGCTGCTCAGCTCCAGCTCTAAAATCCTCTTTCTCACCTACCTCCAAGTTAAAACAATGCAAGCCCCCTGCTAGTTAGGACTGCAGGTGGGTGTGACCCATAAGTGGAGGAGATTAAATGTTTGGAAGTAAGGTAGAATGTTTCTTCTTACAGTGCACAATTGCTCTCTGAAGGTGCTCTCATCATGTTAAGTCACATCCCTGTTTTTAGCTTTCCCATGGCACCTGGCTTATCCTTCTTCTTCAGTGGCACTGTTCTTTCTTCTTCTCTGCTTGGCACACCATACCATTACTACTTCATTTGCCATCATTGGTCATACCAGCTTTCCTCATATATCCTTGATTATCCAAATTACACTGCTGGGGCCTTCTTTTCAGGCCATTGTCTAGTCAGTGTCTCTGTGATGCTTTTATAGAAGGGAAAAATGCACTGTAGATGTAGAAATGGGGCTGCTTTGCCCATCTTTCCCTTCTTCCCAACATCTGCTCAACCTCAGCCTGCCAGATGGGCCTAGACATCTCCCCTTCTTCTGGCCATTGCCTCTCCCTCTTAAAAATCCCTTATCATGTGGTATTTTATTCTATGATACAGTAAGAGAGGAGACAAAGTGAAAGAAAGAGTGTGTTTTGTCAACGTTATATCGAACTTCAGTAGGGAAGGGGTTATGGCAGGAGCCCAGATGGAAGGAAAACGTAGGACAAAGGGATAAGGAGAGAGAAAGTAATTGTAACCTGCCACAACAGTAACAGATAGCAAAATCAAGTAGAGTCAGGTTTACAGTGCAGCCAATTATTTTGCCAGTAAAAATATGAGAGCAACTAATATCTTCTTTTGCCCCAGGTTTTATTTCTTCTTATTTATAACACTGTTCCTGAGAGAGACACAACATTGCAGAATAACTGCTTGCTTCATTTCAGAAGCAAGGAATAGTGGGTTGCTCCACAGAGGAGGAAGGATCCTGAAGTGGGATATGAAAAAAAAAAAGGGTTTTTAGCCTGAGTAGAGGAAAAATGTGGTTGAAGGAGTCTGAAGCACACACAAAAACAAATTAAAGATAATGATGTTGAAAGAAACACTATTTCTCTGTGTGATTTCCATAACAATGGATCCAAATCCATGCCCAGTCCTGGAATCTCTTACTTAAAAATGCTCTAAATCATCAATTACTGACAATATTCTTGTTTTTTCTTATTTGAATGAGATATCTCCCACTGAATGGTTGGAGCTTGTTTTATTTCCTTCTTTCTGTTCATGGCAGAGTGGTCTAGATTTTTCATATGTTACATTTTCAGTGGGAAGACTATTATTTACCTAAGTTCATTAAAGAAATTTCTCTGCAAATTTCAGGGTGGTAACTAAGAGCCTCTGATTTTTATTTTGAACAGGGAGAGGTCAAGAATATTCCAGATATTCAGATATCCAGACAGGATAAAGTGCCAGACTAACAATGTACTAGGGATGTTAATGGAGAAGCTGGAGAGTGAAGACAAGCCTTGCACTCATTTCTAACACTGGGCATTTATAAAGCACTTTGTGCAAATTTGAATTCTTCTGGGATGCCATAGCCAGTGTCGTTCTTACTAAAGCCTGGCTCTTTTGACCACATGAGGCCATGGCACAGCTGGACCACCTACGACTCTGTGTCATCTTCAATCATTTTATTATTTACCAGAGGGTGAATTTTACCATAGTAGCATGTAGAAAGTTCATTCTTCTCCAGACAATTTTACAACTGACTCTGTACAAAAATGGTACTAGTTCTCAAGTAATTTATTCAGATTTGTTGTGCTGCAAAAGAAGAAATTTTACCAGCTCAACTGTGCAGTGGCTGATAAACCCCTCTAATTTGGTACAAAACCATTTGTAAATTAGTATGGACTATGTTAGAAAATGAAGAGCAATACTGAATTACAAGAAAACAAATTTTACCTGATATCTCCTGTGCTGTGGAGAGGAAGCCTGTCTACCCCAGATTTTCAAGTGCATGTCCAATCTGGGGCTTTTCTTAGGTATTCAGGCTGAAATTTGATTTTTGCAAATGCTGAGCCTCAGAAACTCTCATAGACTCCCGGTGGACTTGAAGATCAGGCAGACCTTATTGGAAAATGAGGTACTCTTTTCTCAATGTTTTCCAAAGTTGTAACATTTGGTTTTAATGCTCAAGCTTTTAAGTATTTTTCATAAAAGAGTGCAAGAGACCACCCAGAATAGCCACCAGCCCAATGGTTAGGAAACTCATCTGGTTCTTCTGATGTGACTCTCTTTCTCTGTTTCTGGTTTTTAGAACAAATTCAGCCTGAAGCTGGAAGAGTTTAGTCAAATACTATTGTGACTAACAGCATCGCATACCAAACATTGACATGAGAAGGGTCATCTCAAGACATAAAGATGGCAATGAGATCAATATGTTGCTTTTTCTGCAGGGATTACAAAAGTCTTGCTAACAGTAATTGAAGCATTGTAACTCTGCTGCGAGAGACGGTGTGTAGGTTCTTGCAGCCATATTATAGATAAACGTGCTGCTAGGTGTTAGCAAATTGTTTTTTTGGAAACAGTTGATTCTGGAAGTCTAACCACCTGCAAGATGACCAAATTCATACAATGAATCAGCAGTGGAGAGAGAGTGAGCAAGTTAATCCCTGTGGTCTTAGACATGACAATTGGGCTGAGCTTCCTCTCTGCACACATGCTGGTCCTTGATTGAGGAACGGGAAGAGGAATTTACCTTAACATGCTCAAGTGCAGCTTTATGATCTATAGTCCCCTATACTGGGAGGAACCAAATAGCATGGACCATTACCAGGATCTGTAAGTAGCAGTAGTGCATTGTGATGGAGATGAGCTGGAGACCAGCCCTGCATTGTTCTTCCCATTCTCTGGCTTCCCTCCCTGTAAATCACTCCTGCACACATTTTATGCTTACCAAACACATACGGAAATAATTAAACAGCTTTGGAGAGGAAGTGTTTCCTGTGATAAACCATTTCTCTCTAGCTACTTAAGCGCTGTGGAAAATTGACAACAAATTGACTCTGATAGGATTAGAAGTCCCCGGTGAGGAACTGTGTGGAATCTCGAGAGACACCTCCTGCCTCTGCGGCACTCCCCTGGCACGCCTGCCTCTCTCACTGCAGTGGCTGGCCAGGCTGCCCGACTGCCTGCTTTCTCATGTGAAGCAGCGTGAAAGCAGCTTTGCAAAACAGAATAGCCATCATACGAGGCTGGAAGGACTCACCGTGCACCAGCCGGTGTCAGAGCAGGGTCATCGCTGGCTGTGCAAGTGCAGAGCAAGATGCTGGCTAGTGTTGGTGAATAGGATATTGCTTTTGCAGTCTAACTAAAAAAAAATGTCATCAAGTTGTGCTTTCTACACCTGTGCAGGGACAAACCTTTTTTTTTTTTTTTTTTTTTTTTTCTTTCACTTTGTAGGTCAGAGTGTTGAGAACATGAAAACCAATGAGACTATCTGCAGGGAGAGCAGCTAAATTCATCACAGTACTAGCCTCTGGGCCCTGCTTTATGTACAGGCTTCTCTAACCAGCAATGCTGAATTTTGGTTTTTAAGCCTTTTTCCCCCTTCTCTCCTCAAACACTAAGCTCTTCTAGAGCAGAACCTCACTGCTTATGTTGGGTGCATCTCCTTTATGCAGAGAAACAGGCTGTAACGACATTTATTAGACTGCATTATGGAGTGGTTCATTCCCTTGGTAGTTTTGAGTTCATATAACCAAGCAAGAGCTGGGAGGCAGTAGCACTATCTACAGATTAATGGCAGCCACCTGGACCCACTGGTCACTGGCCACATGGGGCTGGCAGGGAAACAAAGGCTCATCACCAGTCTGTGTCACAGCTGTGGTGAGCCGAGGTGTTTTAGGTCAGCAGTGCTGGAAGACACTAGGTTGCTCAGCCTTGGGTATTTGCACCATCTTGGCGTTGTGTCTTGTGGCCAAGGGCAGCGAGCAGTTTGATTCAACTAAAGCTTAATGCTGGTACCAGGTAAGATTCTGTGTGTTATGAGCTTGTTATGACCTTGAAGTTTGCAAACCTGTTGGTACATCCAGACTGTTTTATCCTGGGAGAGAAAATCCAGTGAAACACCTCTGTCCTCTCCAAGCTCTGCTGATGTTGGTCAGGTTTTATCTCTGTGTCTGAAGAGGTCCTTGAATGCTGTCATGGCTGCAGGAGGACAGTAAAGTGGTGGTGTGGGTAGTTGTGGAGGGTTTCTTTCCAGTAGTCCATTTGGGTGCGGTGAATGAAGCTGGGACTGGCAGCGTGACGGGGAAGCAGTTATTGTGTGTGACGGCTTTGAGATGTAAGGCCCTATTACAAGCCATTTTCTACTTGTATTGTGCTTTTTAAAGGCTTAAAGCTTTGAAGGCTTACAGCTTGTTGCTGTTCTGTTTAACTGGACACTTGCCTAATCTCTTACAAAGCTCTACATCTGTACAGACTTCACCTGCTGAGCCTGTATTTTAGGTGTTTGATGTAAACTACTGGACGTTTGTTTTCTTTCAATAGTCTGCCAAACTAATGCATTTGAGTGTGCTGTGTATGAATTGTGGTTGTTTACTTCTGCCATACAGATTTTGTTTTGCTTTCCTTGCTCTGTAATGCTTCTGTTGTGTTTTATTAGCAAACCAAAGTCACTTTGGGTGTAGACAATCCGGTATGTGTAGGATTAGAGTTAACAAATCTGGCAAGTTTTTCTGGGGTTGGTTATTGCTTGGTTTTAAAGTTTTTGGAGGGAAAGGCTAATAATAATTTTAGAAAGCTGTCCTTACTAACCAGAGGCTTTTACTGCCACCTGGGAGAGCTGCAGAAGCCTTGATTACAGTAGAAGCTGTTCTGAGGGTCTCAAGTTTGTGGTTTCTCCATGATCCAATCTGTATTTAAATAATAATGATAAAAAAAATTCCTGCATGCTATCAGTGGAGTGGCTTAAATCTGGTGTTTGGGTGTTGTGGATTTGTTCTCTGATGTCTAACTGGGTGTGGATACTAAATGTAGTGTTTCCTTGACTGGGATGGTGTTCTATTGTGGATTTTTCTGGAGTCTGGTAAGGGTTGCGCTCGCTCTGCCTTTGAATCAGTGAAGGCTAAGTATTGCTTCCTCCCTCCGATACAACTTTTTCTCTGGAAACTGCACAGGCTTAGTATTTCTGAGAGCATTTCACTTGGTTATAAGTACTTAATGGGCTTAGGACTGACTGTGGGAACCATGAAATAGGTTCAAGGCCAACTCAATGAAAATATACAGGAGTTTAGAATGTGGAAATTAATGAAGATAAAAAGCGATATTACGGTACCATTTAGTGCCAGTGGGAGGTGATATGTAAGGTGATATGTCATTTGTACCGTTGAGATCTCGTGCACTGCTTTTAAGTCCCAGCAGAAATACATCTGGCTCTGTACTGCGGAGCTGGATCTGCTGGTGTCAACCTCTGTGAAGTGTGTGTGAAGAGGAGGAAGGCTCCACAAAGAAATCAGCTTTAAGTTAACTGGAATATATGTTAGGGTGCCTTGAAGCTCTTGTCAGGTCTTGGATTCCATTAGACCCTGTTGAGGAGTGATCTAAGGAAGCCTTAATGATGGAGTGATCTTGCTCTTGGCAGTGGGGAACACTTCTTGCTAGATTTTATTTTTTTTAAATAATTTTTTTTTAAGTGAATGCAGTGGTGCTTGTAACCCTCCATCCCTCCAGGTATCTACTGGGAATTGTCTATTAGTGGGTTTCTGGGACCAAACCCTTCAACAGGGAAGGGGAAAGCTACTAGTATCATCCCTGTACATGAAAAGGGGGAGGATGGGAGAACTAAGGTAAGTAGGAGAACATCACAAGTGTGCAATGTGTTGATGGGTCTGTGTGTAGTTAAAAAAAAACCCACTGAACAGTCTAGCAAAAATTCAGACAAGAGCCACAAACTCAGGGTTGGGGTTAGAGATTATCTTCTTGTGGTGAAAGCCGGGAGCTCAGCCCTGGCAAGAGGATCAGAAGAGGAGGGGAAGTCTGAGGATGGTGATGGATAGTAACTGGGGGAAGACAGTGCTGAAAAAGTATAACAGGGGTCAGTACTTGGAAGTCAAATTCAGTAAACTTAAAGTGGACATTAGGCACAAGGAGATAAGAAAACAATGGGCCACTGAGATGAGCTGCTGTCGAAATTGTGGACATTTTATGTTGTTTTCAAGTTGTGAGTACCTACCTAGGAAGAGGATGAATTTTAGCCTAATCTGTCCTTAGAGATCAAAATCGGTGTGTCTGTCAGTGAAGTCTGAGAATTTGTTGTAGGCTTGAGGTAAATGCCCCAACCTGATAGCACAGCTGGATTATTACAGACAGTTATTCCGTAATAACATGTTGCCTCCATTCTGCCATTTTTATGGAGAGGCCACTCTTACTCCAAAGTCTGGTTCATGCTAGCAGGTTGTTTATTGGCCACAGGGTGGGATGTCTTTGACAGGAGAAAATGATGTTGTGTTTTTAAATCCAGTTGCCCTATGTACCCTTTGTACTGACACCAGATGAAGCTTTAGTGAATTCAATAGATTCTGCCAAAAATCTATTGTTATGAATTACAAGCTTGTGTGGAATTATGGTCCAATTTCCAATTAGAAGAACACAGATTTTTGAGACTGTTTTATGTCTTAAACTCCTTGTGTCTGGAGGAGGGGAGGAGGAAGTTGTGGACCAGGACAGCCCAAGCATTCAGGTCAATTCATCGTGTAGTCCTGGCTTCTCTTCCCAAAAGATAAGTTCAAAAATTGAAAACACTTTAACATTTGCAAAGTGTTTCCAGGTTTTGGTGTGGGTTTGTTTTGTTTTGGTTTTTTTTTTTCCCCTTGCTTTGAAATTAATTGCTCACTACAACTTAAAAAGATCAACTTGTCTCTAGTAAAACTTTCATTTGAGGGTTTTGTAAGCCCTACATTTAACTGGGGATTAGGATTTCTGTTTTAATAGCTTTATCTCAGAAAATTGTTAGACTATTGGCTGCGTGGGTGTATCTGTGTCTTGAGAATGAAGAAATCTGATTTTTTTGAACTGCTTTATTTCCAGTTGTTGTTTTAATTACTGGCAAATTTTAGAAATTTTCTCAATGCTTCCCCTCACCCAAATAAAAGTAATACTGTAGAAAGAGCCTGATAAGAACATTTGTCTTGGCATAGACCACCTCTGACTCTGTAGAGCTGAAAAGTTTTTTTTTTTTTTTTTTTTGCTGGACTTTGTTGCACTTTTGCAAAACTAGAATGAAATATGGTCAAAGTACTGACATGTTTTGCTCTCAGAATGGGTTTACTTGAATTCTAACTTCTTTTTTACATCATTCAATCAGAAAAGAGATTATAAAAAATGACTTGGAGTACATCAAAATCTGTCACAGAGCACAGTCTGGAAAAAGCATAAACAAGAAGGCAATTAAGGTCTGGTAGCCCTGGCTCTTTAAGAGTGGTTTGGCAGGAAAGCTTGTTTAGAGAGCACAGGATTTGTGGTGTTGAATTCAGATGATTTCAGTGCCACCTGTGATGACTCAATCTCAGTAGGCTGCTCTTCTTTAAGAGTAGTAAGCTTGGGTGATGCCCCTTTGGTTATGTCCCTTGGTTATGGTGATGGTAGAGTTGATCAAGGTCGTACAAAGCCCATGGGTGGATTTGAACAGTGAGCATCTTGTGGCCTTTTGGAAAGCTGGCTGCCCTTCACACAGCACTCTGAGAAAAGGAAGGGTGTGTAGGTGAGGAGTAGCCCTGGAGAAAGGGTCTCTGTAAATCAAGCTCTGGCTTCAGATAAAATATTCTCCTCCTTTTGTTGAAATTCCCTCAGTTAGTGTGGGCTTCAGCAATGAAACTGCCCACCATAAGCCTCACATAGTCACAGTTTCAGATGGTGGCAGGTGGTGAAATAAATGATGGTACTAATGGAGACCATGGCTAGAAATAGCCATGTTGTACCCTGGCGTGGCTTGTCGGGGAGGAGTTAGCCCTTGGTCAAGAAGAGTTGGACTAGACTGTGAAATACTGAGGCAAATAAACTGAGCTTACAGAGCCTTTCCTGTGCTGTGCAGTGTTGTTGCCCCCTGGACCGCCCTTCCATCTGCCTGCTGGAGCCCCTCTCCATCAGGGCGTGGCGTCAGCGCTGCAAGTGATCTACATGAGTGCCTGTCAGCAGCCCATTGCTCCTTCACAGGCCTTTACCTGTCCAGAAATCCCTGGCTTCAGATTGCCTTTCCTAGTACAGCAAAGAACAGCTGTAAGTCCAGCTTGACCTTCAATCCCAACCAGAAAGTTCATCACAGCTTAAAACCAACCATAAGGGGAAAGGGCTGGGTGATGGATCTGTCCTTCACTACCAAGTTAATGCTGAGGCTCTCTCTCCTTTGTGTTTCAATTAGTGCCTTGGTGTGTGTTGTGTAACGAGATGCTAATACACTACTAGAAATTACAAGAGAGTGGTAGCTCCACTGGGTGGAAAAACATGTTCTTAAAAAAGGCTGACAGCAGCCCGTGACAAACCACAGCAGGCAATGTATTTAGCAACCTGGGCTCCCCACTGTGCAAAGAGGTTAAGAGGAAGGAGAGACATCATTCATAAAAGAGCAAGAAGGTCTCACTTGCTGGTAAGTAATTTCTGTCACGCTGCTTCACGCAGAGAGTGCTAGGGAGCAAACCCAACCGCAGTGGAAACAGTAAGTGAGTGTCTGTGACTGTGCAGACCAAGTGATAATTGCTCTCTCTTCCTCTCCCCACTTAGCTATATTTCTGAAGAACACGCACATCTAGTAAAACTTAATGCAATTAAAAACTTTATTTTTACTGGTTAACTGTATTAAGTGCCAATGATATACATTGAATGAGTAAGTTTCTTCTATTACTCCATTTATTTGAGCAGGGATTGAAGTTTTTTTGCAGCAAGGTCATAGTTATCAACTGTATTTGAGATCACAGCATAAACCTGGGAGGAAACATCTTCAGTCCCATTACTATACCTGCTTTTTCTCTTCCCTACAAGCTTTGTGTCCAAAGTTACAGCCTTTGTCTCGTATTCTGAAAGCTATCTGTTTGTGGTTATGCTTGTTGATACCCTGTACTCTCAGTAAAATGGGTGCCCTGGGTGTTGAGTGACTTGGGGGTGATCAGAGCTCCGGGCTTACTGAAGCAGCTCTCCCAGTGGCTACAGCATTTGACACTCAAACCCATAATTATCTTAGCTAGAACCCAGTTCTGGAGCACTCTGTGCAGTGAGGGTGGTTAAAAATGACTCTTTCAGGAGATGCGTTATGATTTTTGTCTCAAACCACCTGTTGAATGGTGCTTTGGCAATGAGTCAGTCATGTACTGAGAGAGTTCCCTGTGTGGGTCCCTCTGTGATGTGGGGTGAATGAGGAGGACGTTATGGGGCAAAAAACTCTACAACACTGACCAAAAGGCTCTTGGAAATACCTCAAAGAGCAAGTTAGGACGTGGCATGTTGCTTAGCGAAAACTTCTGTGGTAGGATGCTTCTGTTCAGTTGAGCAAAAAGTCGTTGTGGTTGTAAAGGAAGAGGCTTGTGTTGAACGCTTGCAGTTCTGCCCTCTGCATGCGTGCTGGCTGGTTAAAGTCCTTCCGTAACGCTTCTGGAAAGCTTTGGGGAGGCAGCAGCCAGCCCCAGTAGTAGCATCACTCTGCAGTATGGATGTATTTGCCTGTATTTGTGGTTCAGGCTTCTTTTGCCTTATCCTAATTCTCAGTTTTCATGCCACAGTTAGCATCATTATTTCTGTCTGTGGTGCCTTTGTGGTGTGGTGTTTGGCTTTTTTTTCGCCCCCTCCTCTGCTTACACTCCCCTTGGTTCCGCTGTAAGTTTACCTCCCTTGAAGCAGAGATTTGTCCTTGGATATTGCTTGACCTGCTTTGCCAAGGTGTTTATCTTCTGCAATGCAGATCCCAAAGTTCTCAGCTTAATGTTTCCCCAGGCAGTTTTTTGGCTGAGGCAGCACATGGGGAGGTTACCTGGGGAAGTGTTTGCCTTCCCTGACTCCTCTAGAAATCTGGACAGAAAGTCAAAGGGTGCAGAAAATCAGACCATGAGGTGTGTGGAGAGAGAAGAAACAAGCTCTGCACTAGCAACAGGCACTGCGCTTGCCTGCTGCTTCATGAGATTTGATGTGAATTCAAGTGGATATTTATTACTGATGAAAAGAAAGCCAAAAAGGACTTGATTTTTCTGCTCTCAGGCTGAAAAATTCCATGTCGACTTAGAAGATATTGAGTCATTTGCATACAGTGGTGGCTGAACTGGAAGAGAGGCCTCTTATTTCATGGAATTTGGCTGTGAAAGCATCTTACAGCAGGCACTCAACTCTTTGCAGGAGCCTTTAGCTGTACACCACAGATATAACCCCCTGCTCCGCAATATTTTTTCTCCTCATGGAGAAAGGTTACAGTAAATGATATAGCATGTCTGCAAATTATTGGTTTCAGGGGCAGTTGTTTCCATTCCAGTTACTACTCCATCACTTGGCACTTGTGTTGCATAATTCCTGTTTCATTTACTGCTGCTTATGACAGGGGAGCTCAGACCAGCAGCCAAGGCTGGTGCCAAGAGCACCTCATCAAATCTAGTCATGCAGATCCCTGTCCACGGGATGGAAAAACTGCAGAGCATCACAGGGCTGCAGCAAAACTGGACTTGCTGCCCTCTTCCAGGCTTTAATAGCAGCTAGAGGAAATGGATCCCTAGACGCATTGCCTCTGCTGGTATACCGTCCCTCCACCCTGTCCTGGTTTTGGCAGGGATGGAGTTAATTTTCCTCTCAGTAGCTGGTGTATTTTGGATGTGAAGAATGTTGATAAGCACCCTGATGATATGAGTTGTTGGTAGTGAGACCAAGGACACTGTCTATCTGTCCAAGTCTCGCTAATGTGCAGATACAGGAAGCTGGGAGAAAGACAGAAGAATTGACCCAAACTGGCCAAAGAGAGTATTCCATGCCATAAACGTCATGCTCACTATATACGTGGGGGTTGTCTGTGGCAAGGGAGCATCCGTTTTCCATTTTTTTCCATCTCGTCTCTTTCTCTTGCTTGCTGGCATTGTTCCCTTTACCTTGCTAGCTCACTTCTGCCCCTTTGCTTGCTGCTCGGTTTTGTTTCCATGATCTCTGCTTGGGATGGGCTGTGTTGGTCATTCGGACATTGAGTGGTGAGAAATTGTGCGTTGTTAATTTTGTATATTTTAGTATCCGTATATTCTGTTATTATTGTAGTTTTCCTTTGCTATTCTAGTAAACTGTCTTCATCTCAACCCATGAGTTTTCCTTTCTCCCCAGTCCTGCTGGGGAGGGGGAGGGTGAGCGAGAAACTGTGTGGTGATTCAGGCTAAACCACAACACACCGCCATCCACATTAATAGTGATGCTCCAAGCACAGCATCTATGTTGTGAGGCTATTTATCCCAATTATTACCTCCTCAGTAGTGTGTGCAGTCACTGAGAGGCTACTGGAGCCTGATGCCTGGGCAGCCTGCAGCAGACAAGACTTCCTTGGAGAGTCCTATTGACCAGAGAAAGGAAAGGGATGTTCTTTTCTTTGAGTCTTGCAGGGCTTTGGTGGCAGAGACAAATTAAATACACAGTTCTGGCTTTATATCATTGCTTTAAAATGTGTGTTTACGTTGTCCTGACGGCATATTTTGAGGCAAAGAAGGGTGGCTGTCTATGTTACTGCTTAGGAGATCCCCTAATTCATGGCAATGGTAGAGATTAACTTCCACTCTGGGCAGCGTAAATGCATCAGCTCATCCAAAAAGCTTTTGAAGCAGCTCCAAGAGCAGCCAGGCTGCTGAGGCATTCCTGCATCCCAGTGTAGTACAGGGGACTGTGACAGAGAAGGAGAATGAGCACTCTCACCATTGGTAGGTAAGTCTCTTTCTAAAAGGTTGTTGCAGTTTAACCCTGGACGACAGCTCAGCACCACACAGCCGCTTGCTCACTCCCCTGCAGTGTGATGTAGGGGGAGAATGGGAAGGGTAAAAGGGAGAAAATTTGTGGGTTTATGTAAAGACAATTGTATAATTAAAAAAAAAAAAGAAATTGTAAGAAAATAAACCAACAATCAAGAAAGAGAGAAGGAAAATCAAGCTCAAGGAAAAACAAGTGATGCAAAAGAAAGCAATTGCTCACCACCACTGATGTCCAGCCAGTCGGAGTAAGTGCAGCCCCTGCCACCCTCCACCTGCCAGTCTGATTGCTGAGTGTGGTGTCATACGGTGTGGGATATCCCTTTGGTCACTTGGGCTCAGATGTCCCTGCTGTGTCCCCTGCTAGTGTCTTGTGCACCCCAGCCTGCTCGCTGGCAGGGCAGTCTGAGGAGCAGAAAAGCCCTTGGTGCTGTGCAAGCACTGCTCAGCAATGACCCACACATCCCTGGCTTATGCAGGCCGTTTTCAGCACAGATGCAAAACATGGCCCCATGCAAGCCATCCCCAGGCCTCCCTCCTGATGTTCCAGAGAGGCAGTGGGTGTCCCCACGAGCTCCGGGGATGGAGGGATTGGGCACTTCAGCCCCAGCAAGGAGCCAGATCTGGGGCAGTTCTCTGGCCAAGCAACTGTCCTGCCTCTCCTGCAGGAGCTGCTGGCTGTCGACGAAGGAGATACTCTGCAGAGTTGCCAGCGGGATGGCTCTTCAGGAGCTACAAGAGGCCCTGGACCATGGTGCAGATGTTGGCCTGGGACCTGTATCAAATGCTGGGTGCCAGTGAGCAGAGCAACGTGTGTGACAGACTGGAGATGAAAAGGAATGCGCCTGACTCTCGGCTATCCTTGTGACACACGTTTTGCCTAACCACAATTGCTTTGTTCTCCAGGGCACTACTGCAATTTTAACCCGATCTGTTCACAGCCTCTTCTGCTGATGCGTCCTTCTGAATGCTGTTACCTGTGTTCTGTCCAAGCCTTAGCTGCGTTGCACCCTCCCGCCTCTCTCCAAATGCTAGCAAGAAGAATTTGGTGGTGAGAAGGGCACCAGGGCAGAGCTGGGCGCTGCAGAGTTGCGTATGACAAGGCCATGTGTGTCGGCTGCCCTAAGTGTTTTCCTGAGGTGGGTGCCAAATAGAGGATAAATCCTGGTTGGCTGGTGCTGCTCCACCTGTTGGCTGCTGGGTCTGTCTTAGTAAGCTGGGTGAGTGGTAGTGATTTGGGAAATAGTGTCTCTTTTGCAAAAGTCTGATGCCCCAGCAGTGGCTCATCATATGTACTAGCCCCCTTTCTGCTCCAAACTATTTCACTGGCAGCAGAAATATTGCCCCTCTCCCCCTACTACCCATTGTAATTTCCACAGATCTTTTCCAGCCCTTGCAATGAGGGCTTCTTGAGGAAACTCTTTTTTTGGATTTTCACAACATTCCAGTGTTGCAGCTCTGCAGCACCTCTGCAAACACCCACTGGGAGCAACTGGGAGTGACAAACTGTTGCTGTGTGAGGCTTGTCAAGAAAAGAACAATGTCATCCAGGAAGGAGAAATAATTGAAAGAAATGGCTTGCTGAGGTGAGCGAGTATGTCAGGGCTTGGGAGTTGAAACTAAACCTACTCTTCACAGAGGGATCCTCTTATCTTCAAAAAGGTATTCTGGTGTACACTGGTTTGTTTTACATGAGTGGAGGATGCTTTGGCTTCACCGAATTAATTTTGACTTCTCTAGAAGTAGCAGAACATCCATGACTTTGGGTTGCTTGCATGCAACTGTACTACAGCAGCGTTGTTGCTTGTGTTTGAGAATCACAGCTTCAGGGTGCCAGGCACTGCAGGACAAACACCATCCCCTCTCCTCCAAGCAAAATCCTACAGGAAAAAAACAACTGTCATAGCTGGTAGCTGCTGGAGAGCTATCTACAAACTACACGTGAAGGAGAAGCAACCAACCTATCGGCTTCATTTTATAGCGCAGCGTACCAGGTGTTCCAGCTGTGATGTGCACATACAATATCTCATCTCTAACAGAAGCCACACCTGGTGCCTGGAGCAAGATGTTAAAAGGTGTAATTGCCAGACTTTCTATTCATAGAAAGTATCATAATCCCATGTATGATGGTGATCAAAAATATTTCTATACGTTGTATGCTTACGACCTTGTGCCCGCAGATACGGTTTTATGCTTTAAGGCATATTTTATGTTAAAGACATGTACTTCTAGAGAAAGAACTTGGCCTGTATATTGAAGACATCAACGTAAGAGCTCTCAGACAAAGTACATGAGCCAGTGCAGTCTGCCTTGGCATTCATATCTCTCTCATCTTCTTTTGTTGCCAAATTCGTTTGTTGCCTTTTGCTGTCAGTGGAGATAAACCAGTGCTAATTTAGTCCATAATATTTTTTTTTTTCAGTCTAGTGCTATGGAGCCAAATGCTTTGCTGAAATAAATGAGCATCCACCTTAGTCATTGGTCAGGGCAGCTGTGGAGCACGCCGGCTGCTGCCGTGCCTGGGAATTACGGCTGTCCTGCACCCGTGCCATGTTTGGCCTGTGAAATTAGAGCATGAGGCATGAAATTAGCAGCTGCTGCAGTTGTTGCTCATTCTGCTGACAACAATCTTGTATGACATTACTGTAGGTGTTTCCTGCAGCCCAGTGTGAAAACCGGCAGGCCGGTTTCCATTCTGGTTTAACATTTAGGGTTGAGATTACACAGAACTGCAGAAGCAGCACAGCAAGGTGTGACCTCATGTCTGGGCTCCTGCACAGCCTCAAAGAAAACTAAGGTGCTTTTAAAACAAACAACAAAACATTAAAAAAACCCCAAAACAACAAAAACCAGCTTTGCATATGCCTTCTTTGTGTTTCCACACAGGAGCAAGGCACAGATTTGTTTAATTGCCAAATCTAATTGGAAAAATAAAATTTTAATATGAAATATCTTTGCTGTGGAAGAATATTTCAGTCCAGCCTTTTTTTTCCTTCAGCTGAGCATGTGCTGTGAAGGAAGACCAACCCCTAAGAGATGGAGAGTAATTTCCATCCCACTAGGGAGATGGGGAAGCTGGACCATGGAGGAGAGGGAGTTGGCTTTCTCTGTGGTTGCGCAGCAGTCAAGGCTGCAGTTGGAAAGTAGATCTAGACATCTTGAATTCTGTTTTCTTGCTCTTTCTGCTTTAGTATTTTCTTTTGCTTCCTGATGGTTACCACTCAGTCCTGCCATTTTAAGAGCACTATGTTTTAAACGCTAGAATTAAAAGGAGGTGGTGAAGGTGCTAAAGATGCCAGGTGAAGTCATCCGTGTCGTCCTCTCAGGTGCAGTTCATAGATCATGTAGGAATAAAGGTTTCTCCTCCTTCCAGTTGCAGGCTGTTCGTGTATTTTTGCCTCTAGGTATAATGGGCTGGCTGAAGCTGAGGGAGCCTGCGGAGGAGGCCATCACTCTCATGGCCACATATGAATGTGTTTAGTTGCAAGAGCAGTGGGCTCTGTGCCTGTGATGGTTTCTGCTCAAAATGTGCCAGTTCATCAGGTCTGCTTCCAGTGCAGTTCAAATGCAAATTGTGTACTCAGGAACAGGCATGGACTCCAACACATCTTGTATCCGGTGGGTTTCAGCAATGGATGTGTGAACCTGGCTGAGGTTCCTGACAGCGAGGTGTTCCCTGGTATGGAAATACACACAGAGTGACTGTACACTCGCCCTGAGCTGGCTGTTGCTGGCATCCTAGGGATGGGGACCAAAATATATCTGGGTGTCATTTTTGTGACTATTTTA
>WHYT01016997.1:129279-154473 GCA_009806455.1 Tetrax tetrax
AAAAAAAAAAAAAAAAAGGACGGGGGGAAAGGGGCTGGTGAGGGTGGGGAGGAATGAAAGCAAAATGCTGAACTTGAAGCCAAGTGAGTGTGAGGAGTGGGGAGCGGTTGGTGACAGCAATGATATTTTAGGTCAGAAGCGATGTAACTTGGGGGTCTTTCCTTCAGGTTTGTTTATTTTCTGGCTCTTCTACCAAATTGAAAAAAAAAAAGACCAACTTATTTTGCATGAGTATAAATTGCAGCAGTCTTGGTTCAGAGATTATTTGTACAAGCTAGTGCTTGTCAGAGAAAAACGAGAAAAGCTGTGACATCCCTGACTCATGCTAGGGCTTTGCCTGACCTCCAGCATGGAAGGTGATGGATGTTTCTTACCGTAGTTTCTTGGAGATGAATTTTCCATCACTTGCCTCTCATATCTGATGAGATCTCTGATGTGATATAAGAACATGGCTTTTTCAAGCTCTTAGTTAAATGTTCAGGCTGGGCAAATATTGCTGTTTATGAGCAGCTAATTTTCATGTCATGTATATGTAAGCACATAAAATTATATAGAATAATAAATGAATATGTAATTGTTCTTAATTTATAATAGTATTTAAGATATTAATAATATATATTAATATAAAATATATATGTATTTTTTAAAAAGTTCCCCTCCCAGATATGGGAAGCTACTACCTTTGCCTTTGATTAATTTTGAATGTATGGCAGAGACATCCAGGAGTTACTGAGGTGATTACTCCTCAGATCGGTAAATGGATAAATGGATCATGTACTCTTTGCTCTTATATTTTTGAAATTGGTTTGCAAAATTCCACTTTCTAATCTGCTCCCTTAATCCAAGCTCATCACTCTGTTTCAGGCTGGCTCCTGATTCTCTGAATGATCAAGTAGGCTTCCTCTCTTTGTTCCCCTGCTAAAAATACAAACCGTTCAACAAAGCTGCAATTAATATTTTCCTGTCATCATGTCCTTTTCTTTATCAAACCTTCAGATCAAGCGTGGGTATTCAGATGTGAAGAAGGCATTGCTTCATGATTTTACCCTTTCAGTTTGGAGGCAGTTGGGTAGGAAAAAAAAAAAGTCTCCAAAAAGGAAAAACTCACTAGGGACATAATGTTAGCAAGTCTTTTAATCTAAGAATGTTTGCTTTTGTTTTTTTGTGGGTTTTTTGTTTGTTTTTGTTTTTTTTTAAATGAGAAATCTGAACTTCTAGAGCCTTTTATTTCTGAGGATGATGAAAATTAGCCCTCTGGGAAACAATTTCTCCTCAGTGTAGCTCTTTAATTTGCCTGTCTGAGCCCTTTAATAATGTTACTGCATCCTAATTGGAAGTCACTTGAAGGCAGACTAGATTTTGATTGTGATTGATTTAATTGATCCTCATTGTAACTGGTCTTGAGAAACGTATCTTGCCCTGGCATAAAGTCGTTAATAGTCTCGGCTGTATATTGCTGATCCGAGGCTAGTGTGGAGGTACAGTCCTCAGGATTTAATCTGGCCCCATTGTATCTGGTGGTGATATACTCTGCAAATTGGGTGCTGTCACGGAGGGAACATCAAAGGTTTCTTCTGCAGGACATCCCTGCGAGGCATGGAGACCAGGCTGCCAGCAGCCACTGCTCTTCTGCCCACAACCTGCCGCTGTGGTGGGGCCCCAGGGATTTGGGGAACCCGGGAGCTGCAGCCTTCCGTCACCCCATCTTTCACTGGGGGAGGATTTGCTTAACTGGGGTGAACCAAATTCCGGTCATACTGACACGGGGTGCAGCCGGGGCCCTCTGAAGGTACTTTTCCAGACGTATTTAGCTGATATTCTGCACCCCCTTTTTGCACTTTTTAGTGTGCCTGTAGATTTTCCTGGGACAGCTTACACTGGGGCAGTGAAGTTGGGTCTAAATCAACGTAGGGTCAGGTTTTGTCCTTCTCTCTATGTATGAAAAGAAAGACGGAATTACTCAGCTTCCCATTCTTCACACTCCACTGCAGCACAAAACATCCCTGCTCATTGCCTCAGTTAAGCTACAGTGTAACGCTGAACTGCATTAATTTTAGTTTATAACTGGAGTCTGAATACAGGCCAGAACCATAACGCGCTCTGACGGGCTCACATTTTGAAGCTTAAGACCAAGGCAGCTTTTCAGCAGCCCTATTACTGATTCAAGAGCAATGGGCATTAAAATGTCAATCAGTTTCTTTTAATCATGCCTGTAGCAACCCAGGCAAGCTACTGATTTTGTCTGGAGAATGCTGTCACTTTTTGACAGGTTAGGAAGAAGCCTGAGCTGGCAGGACACCTGACCTGCAGAAGCACCAAGGTGAGGGTGGGCTTGTTGGAATAAAAGTGACCCTTTCCCCGCTGTAGTTTATTGCTCCTGGCCCAAAGCAGGAGCAGCAATTACCTGAACTGACATGGTCTAATTGTAAAGACTTGTGCTAACCTTTTGTACCGTACGGTGACAGGTATGACCCAATTCCCACTCTGCCTGGGGCAACCAACGGTGCTGCCCGCTTCATCCAGCGTCTGACCTGGGCGAATTCCACTCACACAGCTGCGGAGCAGCTCTGACCCCGGGCTTGAGACCCAGCAACCTGCGCTTTCCCTCGTGTAACTTGGGCTGAGCTCTTTCAGTGATGTAAAATGCTGCCTGACCTCATAAGTGCGGTGTTCATCAGCTAGCTGCTTTAACGTTTTGCTGAAATTCATGATATCTTATTTTCCAAGTAAGTGAAATTTGATTTCTCATGATGTAAGAGAGCAAATAAGTCGTGTGAGGATCCTGACTCTTACCTACAGAGAGCGTTAAGGAACACGTCCTGGTCCACGGGAGCCTTACAACTGTCTTCAGCGGGCGTAAGATTCAGCTCTGTGTCTAAGCTCTGACGCACTTCGTGCTGGCAGACGCAGAGAGATTTCCCTTGCACACATTATGAATTTACACTGCTTGGCTACACGTCACTTGTACTCATTCCTCTTCCAGCTGTCACAGGGCTCTCGTGCTGTGCCAGCCATCCTAGCTCTTTGGCATATTTCTCCATCATCCTTATTGAGGAACTCACATCTGTCTGCCCCCTTTTTGCATTAGCTCTTGTCACAATTGTAATGGCAGTAAATGAAATATATGAAGTCCTGAGTCACGGGATAAAGATAACAAAAATGTCATTTGTGCTGGACAAATTAATACTGTGTTGCCTATAGCATGATGACTGACCTTCTGTTCAAAGGTCTGTCAAAGATGGTAAGTGTTCTGCATACTGATATTGTCTCCTTCCCCAAAAGCATCTCCTGCAGCATCAGCTCACAGCCTGTGTGTGTGAAGTGGTCACAACTGGCTAGCTTGGGAGCTGAGGCAGTGCATGGCTCCCTGGGGCTCATTGCTGTGGCACTTGATCAGCCTTTGTGGATGGGTCCTGGCCACCTCCGCTGTGTCCACTCTGCCCTCCTCTGCTTCCATCCTGGGAGGCATCTTGGTGATGTCTGTCCTGGAGTTGAGTTGCAGGGTGAATTGCAGGACTTCGTGCTCGTCCTTCTGAGTGGATGTAGGGGGATGGTGGAAAGATGCTGCAGGATTACCAGCAGCATTATAGTTTGTTTTCTGTGAAAACAGTGGCTGGCTTCAAATGCTCACCACCAGCTTGGTGCAGATGCAGAGTGTTCCAAAATATTGATCTCTGTGTCCTTGGGGCTGGGAGTGGTGTCACCTCTAGTCCAGCTTGTTCCCTGGTACTAAATAATCAGATGACTCATGATGGAAAGCTGATTTCACAGCTAGAGGGCCAGAATAGCTCGGAGATGGACCATCCTATACTTAGATAGCTTCAGCAGAAGTCCAGCTGCTTGCTTGGAGCCACAGTGACTCAGTGTGTACTGATCATGCAGCAGAGTCAGCAGCCCATCGCATCCGCATGACCCCACGGACATGGGTGTCCACGGAAACGCTTGGGACATGAGTGTGTGGGGCTGTAGAGGACAAGGATAGGTGAGCAGGGATGGTTTGGACCTGAGTGCTGGGGGGTCCGCTGTGAGCGGTCACGGAGCAGGTGAGGATGGGTGACAGCCCGGACCAGGGTGATGTGTGCCACTGCTGAGAGGAGCCCAGCCTCAGATGGAGTGCAGGGGTTAGTGTCTGGGGCTGGAGCTGGCGGACCTTGCCTGGCTGCAGGAAATGAAGGTTGGGCATCGTTGATTAGAGCTGGTGAAATGGTGAGGGGGCAAAAAACTAATATATCTAAGGACAGGAGCTGGCTAAATATACAGCTGTGGTAAATATACAGCACGAGGGCCAGGCCCTGTCCCACCCCGCATGACCCCAGCACACCAGCTCAGGTGCAGGTATCCTGAGCCCGCAGCAGGGTAGGGCAGGCAGCCAGCTGAATGCTGGGGATCCCCAGCACCTTCAGGGGCAGGTGGGAGAGCTGTCAGGAGGGTATAGCAGTGGGACTGAGAGTGAAGCAGCGGAGCGTGCTGCTGATCCCAATGGCTCCCTCTCCCTTTCTGTGGGTCTCTGTTATGCTTGTTTAGCTGAGGGGTTTAGAAAGTCTCTTCCAGGGCTGGGACAAAGCCATTGCTGGGGTTAGTCACTGTCGTCAGGAGCAGGCTGTGACTGCTTGGTCACCTTCATCGGGTTCAGGTGAGTTTGTGCTGGGAAACCAGGCTGGCATTTGAAGCTCCCACAAACGGTAAACATGGAAATGCCCCACATAGTTACCCATACAGAGGAAAAAACATTAGGAAGAAGGTTCTGCAAATGGTCTGGGTATCAAAATGTTCACATGAACCAGCAAAGGTTTAAAGCAGACTGAAATTAAGAGCTTGTTCCTCTTACACTTGCCTGATTCATGAAACAATTCTCTAAATCTAATGGGAGTGCCTTTATATTGTATGTTTGTGAACAACAAAACAAAAATCTTTAGCTTCTCCTAGTTAAGCAAGGAGTCAAAACCTTTCTGCTTTTCCAAGATTTATCCTTCTTTGCCAGAGACACCCTTCACATGCTGGGTCACTGCCACATGCTGTCACCTGAGCTTCAGGAGCATCCTCTGTTCCCAAAAGCCTTTAAGGATGTAAAACCCCTGAAGGTCTTTTGATCAAACCTTTTTATTATTTTATTCCTTTTTTTTTTTTTTTTTTGCACGCGTACTTTGCAGTTATGGGCTGTGACTTTCAGCGTGGCTGTGCCCTGGATTGCCCAGTGCTGGGGGGAGGTTTTCTACATGAATTGCTCTGTATAAATAAACCCATGACAACAGCGATGAAAAATGCAGGCTTTTGCTGTAAAAGTGCATCAGCTACTTCTTATTCTTAAAGAATTCTTCCACCAAATCATCACAAATCATCATTCCTTTTTCATTGCTGTGTTGTCTGACAACAATATTTTTTACAGAGATAAAAGAAGATGCGTAGAAAAAAAACCAATAACTACATAAGACTCCGAAAGTCTGTTGAGCAATTGCCCCCTGGAAAGAATAGCATTACAGCATATGCACATGAGTTTTAACTCTTGGCTGCCGTTTCAGCTAAGTTAGTGTCTCTGGTTTCACTGTGGCTTTTTTTTTTGCCTGGTTGTAGGCTGCTGAAGATCTGCTTTTATCTGCCCATAGTGTACAGCAGTACAAGCCACATCATTGCGCTGCAGTGCCCTAGAGCCGGAGGGGAAGGCTGAGGATGGGAGGGTGTTAGGCTGAGGCTAGAAAGGAAGGTTGTGTTGGTAGCACCTCTGGGCTAGAAGACTAGATGTGGAACAGGATCCTGGTGCGAAGTAAAATACCCAGCAGGCAAAGAGGGTCTCCATGATGGCAGGCTGAGTGGAAGGGAAACAGCCTTAGCCAGGCTGCCCTTCTCTAACAGGTCTGGCACATCGCGAGCGGCTGGGTGAGGGTTTGGTATTACCTGAGGTATTACCGCATAGCGCACAGCGATCTCGCACTGCAGATATCTGAGACTACTTCATGGGCACTTGGCAAGAGGTGTTTATGCCTTGCCTCCTGGCCTCGCCTCGGTTCAGCATTCTTCGTTAGCCCTGTCTCAGCACCCGCAGGGTGCTATAGCACTGCACGGTTTCTCTGTTTAAGCTGCTGCAAGATTTGCTAGCTCTACAGCTGCTGTTAATAATGATGCATTTGTCATGTGCCGTTTAATTAGCATGGAGCATGAATCACAATAAAGGAGAGGAACAGAACCGACGTAAATGCCAGTTGATATACCAACAACGTAGCTACAAACATGAAATACCACCATGTACTAGCCACACAGTACCAAGGTCCCTATTAATGTAACGTATGGCTGAATAAGCATGGGGAGAGCAAGGCTGAACTCAAGCTACCTTTTCCCCGCAGGCACAAAGAGCAATGGATTACCTGACCTTGGAGGGACAGCTTTTTTTTTTCCTCTCTCCAGATCTAACACCTGCACAGCATTTGATATCTGTTATCACAAAAGAGCAAATAAAGAGCACGTTGCCGGTCTTGCAAAAGCCAAGCCAAGGACAAAGCCTGCCGTCATCTTCACTGGTGTGCGTTGGCAGTGTTGGAGGCTGGCTGGATTAGCGTATTTAATTTGCTCACTGTGTGGCTTTGAAAGTGATAACTGCATGGAAATGACCGGGGTTTGGTTAATACTGATGTGCTGCTTGTTTTTAAGTGCTGGTTTGGGACACAGCTGCTCTGAGGGGCACAGACCAAACCAGTGTTAGCCATTGGGCTTGCTGCTGGCCAAATACGTGGTCAGAGAAGGTCCCTGCCTGCTGCTCTTCTGGTAAAGATGAGCAAACGTTAGATCCCTGCGTTTCAGAGACGATGGGATGAGCTGAGCACCCTGATGTCACATGGTGGTTCTGTGGCAGCTGTCTCCTGAATCCCAGGTGGGCCCCATGGTTATTTTCTGTCCAGGCCCCCGGCATACCAAGCGATGGGGATGTCTTGCAGCTTGTATTTTGATTTGTCGCTGTGCACAGAGCACGGCAGCACTACAGCCTTCCTTCTGACCACATGTAGCACCTGGGTCAGGCCTCCTGGCTGTGACTGATGGTGGGTCCCTTTCCAAAATCCCAAGTCTCACCTCAGCAGCTGAGCAGCCAAGTGCTCGCTGATCTTTGTGCTGGGATGTGTCAAGTCAATACTAAAAAAAAAAAACAACAACCCATACAGAAAAAAAACTCCCAACCAAAAACCAAAGCAAACTTACCCAAAAAATGCTTAGGTAAGAGCTGTGTTGATGAGCTTTTCTGTGCCATTGACCTGTGTGTTACCTGGCTGCCTGCAGTTTTGGCTGTGTATGAAAATCTTAGGGCTTACACAGAAGCTGTATTTGTGTATGAAGAAAGAGTAGCAACGCTGCTGCCTAGCTGCATGTTTTAAAGGGCATTAGGACGTGTTGCCTTTTAAAATGACAAAGACTGTGAGTAAACTGACAGTATTTTAGAACGGCACCTGTCTGAGTAAATGATACCTAAATGTTTTTCAAAGTATCTGACCATGCCCATCTTCTCTTATAATTAGTGCACTGTGGTACTTAAAGTGCAGTAGTAAATTGACAGAGGCTTAATCTTACCTTTTCATGGAGTCAGTAGACCAAATCCTGCCCTTTTATCTTAGCCCTAACACTGGGGCCAGTTACCTCACTACAATTATTCCCTGGTTTAGCTTTGTGCCTCCACGTCTGTAACGTGCCACTGCATCAGTGAGAAGTTAGGAGTGGATTCACTGGATGCCTACCATGGTATTCTGTCTGGGCTGCCTTTTTTAACAGGTTGGTATGCACTCAGCAGATCAGTGCTTGCTTTCTGTGTCTCTTAGCAAAAGGATAGCATACTGAGGTTTTTTTTTTTCCTCATCGTTTAGCCTTGCTGAAGGCCTTAAGCTTATGCTGATGTAAATTTGGTGATGGGAAGAGTGTCAGAGAGCCTGTGTTAACTGAGTGCCCACTGCAGCTTTTCCCTCTGAAGGGGGGGGCTCTTCAGTTTTGCTCTTCCACCCCGAACACTTCTTTCCACAAAACATGTAGGAAACCAATCCCCTCAAATACACCTGCTTTCTGTCAGGTCTGCCTGAAGTCAGCCAATGGGTAGGGGAGGAGAAAAATATCCTAGAAGTTTGCCTGTGTGCACGTGGAGTACGATGGCAAACCTCTTGTGTTGTGGAAAGCCAGGCGGCACCACCTGTGAAGGAAGGTAGCACCACCAGCCCCAAGGAAGTCTCTGTGCACCTAGCTCCCTTGTGGGCATGTGGAAATCTGTCCTGATTCAGCTATTCACAACAAAACAACTTGTTTTCTTGGGGATGGTGCTACGTGGTCATCCTAGCCTCGGACAGAGTTCCTGCTGTGCTGCTGTGTCCTGAACAGAGTTAGAGCCCTTGCGCAAGGCCCTCCAAATCAGGAGCACCCATAGCCATGGGGCTTTGCTTGTGGGCCACTCAGGGAAGCTTTGTTGTCCGTCCTCTGGTGGTGTGTATGAACCACGTCACGGGTCGTTTTCCTCATTTTGGGACTTGATGTCCTGCCAGCTGTGATTAGGGAGCTCAGCAGGTAGTGCCAGGATGGGGCTCCTGGCGCAGTTGCCCCCCTGCTGCATGACGTTTTGTCTTTTTGCTGTGGTGCTGACGGGATGCCTGATGCTTTCGGATGATCTTCTCTGCAGGTTGTGGTGGTGGTAAACACTGAACCCGGGCTGAATAGTCCAAATACTGTAGCATATTGCAGAGCATTTGAAAAATAACATCACATGAAAAACAGTAGCCAAACTGGGAAAGTTAGATTTTGCTTTTGGCAGGCAAAGAGGGAGTGAGACAAAGCACAGAAATGAGCTTTTAAAGAATTTTCTAAGCAAGATTGGCTGGGCAGCTGGTTTTGCCAGGGAGGATCCTTTCATATGCTTCTACTTGGAGTATTAAACAACCTGATTTTAAGATGAAATTGCTCTTCATTATATTATGTTCTGGTCCTTTTAATGCCATCAGTAGTGAGAGAAGAAAAAACACTCCATCATAAGTTCTTCATCTAGGCTATCTGGTCCCCTCCACAGGGCAGGCTGGCACTGTCCTGCCTGCTGGTCTGTGCTGATGTAACGACTTGCTGAAGGATAAGCTCTGTTCAAAGCACCCTTGGGGCTGCTAAATCCTACCCCTGAGGACCCCATTGAGGGCCAGAATTACTAGTGAGTAGGTGGCTTACAGCCTCCTCTTGCTTCCACTTCTCTAGCCAGTGCTCAACAGTGAGCCAGACGAATCATAGAATCTTTAGGGTTGGAAAAGACCTCTAAGATCATCAAGTCCAACCATCAACCTGACATCACCATGTCCACTAAACCATGTCCTGAGGTGCCACGTCTACACGTTCTTTGAACACTTCCAGGGATGGTGACTCCACCACTTCCTTGGGCAGCCTGTTCCAGTGCCTGACCACTTTTTCAGTAAATAAATTTTTCCTAATATCCAATCTAAAGGAAGATGTAACCTGTCCCTCTCTTAGAAGAGAAAGTGTTTCCTATTATTTATGCTGCATTTTTCATGCTTTGTCTCTCATGCAGAAGTTTGGATATTTTTTTTTTTTTGCAATAAGATTTCTTTTTAAGCCTCTGTGGTATCAATCAGGCACAAAGAAAAGGTTTCCAGAGAGGAGTAGTGGACAGCGAGGGAGGGAGGGGCTATGCATTTCAGGGTAATACAAATTCCTGTTTTACCCGGGACCCTGATGCTAGTTACTGGGTAATCATGGTTAGTGGTGGCATGTTTCTTGCTTGGCAATTGTGATTTTTGTGTGCTTTCTTTTGCTACATACTTCCAGTTAATTATCATTATTCATACATAGCATTTGCACATGCAAACAGCGTAATAGGTTTTGTTGAATGATACCAGGCATATGGATAAATACCTGTATTCTGTCATTGCCATAACCCATTTCCCTCCAGTTCTTCTACCTCACAACTTTTTTTTTTTTTTTCTTTTCTACTGTATAAGAGATTTAGAGCAGGAAGTACATGTGCTTTTTCTACTTCATGAGCTGCCTAACACATCAGCAGATACTGAAGAACACTCAATGCCCGGTGATGTGTAACAAAGATTGCTGAGGACCACAGAAGTGTTTGGCCTCAGACTTTCCTCGTCCCGTGCAAGCAGCCACTTGCGACAAGTTTTCCAAGACTGAGACCTATCCCTCCCTTGCAGAGAGTAGATTTCAGTGCTCTGAGCATCATGAACCTCTCGGGGCTGAGCTGTATGCAGCCGCACAGTGGCAGCACACTGAGCAGGTAGGTGCCTGCATCTGCAGAAGATGTAGGATCCTGCTGCCCCTGGGTGAGCTGCTGCCCAGTTGGGCTTGTACCCAGGCTGGCAGCCCTGCCACGGGTTTGCATGAGGGAGAAGAGGCTCCTTCAGTGGCTCAGCTGCTCCAGGTGTGGTACATCCATAAGATGGACTTTCTTGAGGCAGCATGAGTGTCATCTCTTGAAATAAGTGGTTGGGTTTGGTTTGTGGTAACAAAGCAAAGGCAATCAGCCACTGGGGTCCAGAGGGATCCCTAGTCCTTAATGCTGGGTTTACCAGATGAAGTGGAGCAGAGACAGGTTTTTAAGACCATAATCCCCACAAGAGGCCTTGCAACGTGTCCAGGACTTGTCCACTCTGGTTTCCAAGCTCAGCTTTGATATCTTTGAGCTGTGGCACAGTACAGGGCAATTCCCTACTAATTTTTTCACTGGTCACAAGGGCTTTTTTTTTAATGAATTCTCATATCTAGTATAAATAAAACCATGCTGATGCAAAACTCAACTAAACCGATGTTGTAGTTCAGCCCTGATCAGGACCAGACTATGAAGTCTTTTTCTCACTCCCCCCACCCTCCAAGAGAATAAGGATTGTCATATTGTAGGAAAGGGTACCGGTGGGCTTTTGGTATAGCCACTGTGGAGACAGAGGAGAATAAACAGCTGGCCACCTTGCCCAAGCTCTCGAAGGACCCTTCTGTTGTGGGATTGCTGAAGGCTGAGGAACAACAGGTACCAATTGCTACTACCTTAGGCGCCCCCTCACTGAACAAAACCACAACAACCCACATGAAAATGGGAGAGGACAGCCACATGGAGAAGCAAGGAGTGAAAAATCCCTTAACTAGTTACAACTTACAGTCCACACAAGTAAAATTCAGTGGAAAGGAAACTCTGAGCCATGTGAAGAGCCATGAGTGGGCTGGGGCATAAACCACTGAGTCTATAATAATACTGGTGATTTACTTGAGCTGATTGTCAGATCGAACCTGTTCAAGGACAGGCCTCATAAAAACCAAAACAAATAAAATAAAAAGAAAAAAAAAATTCTCTTGTATGTAGAGGTTGTAAGTGTCCAGCCGCCCCATAGCTTATAGGTGCTCTAAAACCTGCCAAAATCTACCCTTGAAGCCACTCTGTTCTGCACCACCCTTCTCTCACCCACTTTACCGCTGTGAGGCATTAATGTCTGTTCATTAAACGTGATGGAGCCAAGGCTGCCATGCTTGCTGTGAGGTTTCAGCGTTGCTGGATGTGCTGATGTGTCTCCGACAGCAGCAGCAGTCGTGCACGCGTGGCAGTGGGCACAGCTGCTGCACCAGCTGGTGAGCCCCGGTTGGCTCTGGGAGCCCCGCTGAGCGGGGTTATTCCTCTGATGGGGTGAGGGTTTGCAGGATCTGGTAAATACAGTTCCTAAGAGGCCCTTACAAGTGTTAATGCTTTGCTACGTTGATGTTTATGCTGGGGATTGTAGCTGGGATCTGTTGCTTTTAAAAATGAAACAACCCCAAACAACAAGGAAAAAACATCAAAACCAAACAAAAATACCTCTTCTGTCTTCAAAATGACACTCCCTCCTTTTGTTATTGTCTTTTGTGTGGCCGTGCCGAGAGCTGCTTCATGACTCATGCCCGTCCCGTTGGGAACAGCGTAAGTGAGTATGTGACGCCTGACAAAACCACCGTGAGAAGGCACGTACAGGCGGTGTTGTGATAAGCAGTGCGATGACCTCTGGTCTCTTACGTTGGTTCCAGTTCGTCGTTCCATGTTAAAGGCTAGCTCCAGATTGCCCCTGACTTCATGGGAGTCCCTCTGGGGTGAGAGTCTGGCCATAAAGCCTCCTGGGGTGTTTTGTTGCCTGTGGATGGATTAAGGGAAGAGTCCAACAGGAATTTATGTGACAGCGGGAAAAGTTATGAGGCAAAATTAGTGCTACTGTTAGGCATCCCAGAAGAGTTTCACAAATTCAAATGACCATCTTCCCACTCTGCAGGCCCGCTATAGCTTGTGGTCACAGGCATGGTAAGTGAGATACGCTGTATTTATAGTGGTTGTGGCCACTCTGCTGTCTTTGGTGGTGCAATTAAGGCATGAAAGCTGCAGAACTTAGTGATGTGACTCACAAATGGCACATCTGTTAAGAGATTCTTGTTTTTGTGCTGAAAATGTAAATACTTTAATAAAAAAGACATAAAGAGAGGTACATAGATGTTGACAGGGCTGAGCGCCCACCCTGTCTATGAGTGTAGCTTATGTCTTCGCTCATTAGCTGAGGCCTTGCATCAAGCAGGTAATCTTGATCCTCAAGACTGCTGAAGTCACTGAGGTGTTCCCCATACTCCTTCCTTCCTAGGCTCTCTCTTCAAGCCTGTTCTTTCATCCCAGGGGCAAAATAAAGTAGATATGCAGAGGCTGAAGAAACTGCTTAAAAAAACTCCACTTTGATGGGGTTGTAGCTGTAGGAGGTGGCCTCAAAGGGAGGCTTTGAGCCACTCATCCAGGAAGTGCAGCCAACCCTGCCCAGCCAGGCAGGAGAAGGATTATGGAGCCACCACTCCATTTCTCGACTGATGGGCTTGGGAGGACAGTTGGTGTCCTTGTAAAATGCCTGGGACCTCTGTAGGGGCAGTGCTGTTGGGACTGCTAGTGGCTCAGCCACCAAGACCTGGAGGCTCCCTTTGGCACAGCATTTTCCTGGCCCTGCCCTAGGGCCAGCTCTGTTGCCTGCTTCAGCCATGGTCGCCATGGCCATCACAGCCATGCTACCAGGGGGCTGCCAGCATGGCTCACCAAGGCTCATGGGTGGCAGGGAACAGCGGTGAGGAAAACCCACACCCCTCCTCCTCCTCAAGGTGGTAGTTATAAAAGAGAACTCGTCTCCCTTATCTCACTCTCTGCCACCTTCCCCGCCACATTGGCTTTTAAAAAAATAGTTTAAAACAGTTTATAGTCTGCATAAAAAAGTAAACTGAAAATATAGTGAATTCAGGGGCTGTAATCTTACACATTTCTGTGGGTTTATGAACGTATCTGTGAAAGCACCTATCCTACAGTGAGTCAAAGACTGCTCTCTCCTCCTGTGTAGTTTCTTACAGGATAACAGGGATTTCACTGGGAGGTGTCTTCTTGGGGGCAGCCGTGCCTCTGAAGTAAGTCCTCTTGTAAGGACTTCTCAAGCAACAATCCTCTCAAAACAATCAATCTCATCCTTTTCCTTTATGTTACAGGGAAGCAAGGGGAAAGGATAGATCCCCAGCAAATTTTGGGGGTGCTGGAACTGTATGAAAGGACAGTGCTCATGCTTCCTTAACAGTTACTCCAGCGCTAGCCTTATACAAGTGTGAGCTCTCTTGAAGACAGCAGATCACGTTTTTATGTCAATGTCATCATATTTGAAAATAATGGTGTAAAATTGTGCATTGAACTTAAGAGCTCAGGCTTAGTTTGGTTTTATAGAGCTTTTTGCCTTTTATGATTTCATGGATCATACAGCAAATTTAGTTTGACTACCTAGTAAATATAAGTAGACCTGTAGGAATTGTACTATTTGGCTGTGTTGACTATATTTCAGAGAGACTTTTAAAAATAATCTGCTTGGTTCCTGCTGAAGTCAACAGCAGAAACCTCCTCTGGATTTCAGCAGCAGAGGGGAAGGGGCACTTCACTGCTTTTGCGAATACTGTCTTTAAAACATTGACAGAGAGTAAGCATCCACAAGTATTCTTGAACCAACGCTTTCCCAAGAACTCACAGCAAAGTAATCCCACTCTCCAGACTCTCCTCCTTAAGTGTTGTAGACCTTTTTTTCTTTCTTTTTTTTTTTTTTTTCCCTGACCCTAACCCATATCTTGTTCTTTCTTTAAGGCAAGCAGAGCTTTCTTCACACAACACAGTTGCCGTACTGGTCGGGTGACTTTTTGTTTTTCATGTTTGCTCCGATGATTTCACTGAGGGGTTGAATAGCTGACACCTCATTCGTAGCTCTACCTTGCCAGGTATTGCACAAGAAATGCAAATACGGCTCAGGGGTCACAGCAAAGTGAGATTCTAGTGCCTTAAATCGATAGACTTTAGGAGGAGCGTGCCATGTGTCATAACTCTTCAGAATCCTTTATTTCTCCTTCATGAATTTCTGAGCAATAATGGTAGAAAACTTTTTAGAGATTTCTTCTCCCTTCCCAAGTCAGGCTAATGCCATTTTAGACACAACACTGCAGATCTGGGCAACAGGTTTTAAAAGGGAGTGAGTGTAGATTTGGGATATATTTCTGAGTTAAGACAAAGGCCTTTTTTAATTTTATCCTGCAGAAACATTTGCACCAGCCTTAAAAGGACCCTTATCCTTGCTCACAACTTGCATGCAGAAGAGGAGCCTAATTTTTTTTTGTGTTGGTGGTCTGGCTGACCCAACCTGGACGGCGGGGTCTCGCTGCCCAGCATGGCTGGCTGACTGCTCCGAGCACATCAGAGCTACGCTGGGCGCCAGGCGGAAGCACCGCTGTGAAGGTGGCGTTATGCCAGGCTGGCGTTCTAGGCTCCAGGACCAGCTTCCCAATGTTTGCTTGTTATGTGCTTAAGATACCTCTTGCTCCAGGCCGTTCTCAGGTGAAATCTGGCACTGCCCCTCCTGAGGGGATGTACCTGTTAAGTACCCTAAGATGGACAGTCCCATGGTCTGCACCGTTATGTGGTCTATACTGTTGTGCAAGCTTGGAGCTTTTACTCATGTCCAGGCACACATTTGCTAGAGCCAGGTGGCAGAGGAGGTCAGACTGCACACACTGCAGGTGGATGGGAATTGCTCTGGCTGCAGGTGGACACAGGAGCTGTACCCTCTGGGGACCATCCAGCCCAGCATTTGGTTTCTGACAGCAGCAACAGGAGAGGCTGTTTAAGGAGAACAATAGTTTGGCTGCTGTTCATGTTCCCAACCCTTGTACCCTCCCAATGTTTGCAGCTGTTGGCTTAGAGCTGTTGAACCTATTGATCCCTTTAGGACCTAACACTGGTTTCTTGGCTCTGTGGAGCAAGTCTCAGGTACCTGGGGCAATACAGATATCGTTCTGCCCAGCCATGCCTTGAGTGGCTGGTCTTGAGCTCTCTGACATAAAAGCCAGAGGCACGTTATTTGCATTCAGAGCTCACATCTCATTCGTGTTAAGTGTAGCCTCACAGCAAGTGCTGTTGGTGTTAACAATCTGCTTCTTTCTGCCACAGTATGTTGCTGACAAGTCCTCCTGCTGGTCTTTCAAGGGAAATAGAAGAGATTAAAGTTTAAGTGTTTTTTAAACAACAAAGTCTTGGAATATACGAGAGGTGGCAGCGTTATTGCAGGACATGGATTCAGCTGACACGAAGAAGTGTGATGGGCTAGTGCTCTTGCCTTCTGGCTTTGGTCTGGGAGGTGATGAGGGGTGAGGCAAGTGTTATTTGTGAGCACTTGTGAAGAGGGAACTGACATAGCTCCTGCTGTTTCATTGCTCGTGCTGCTTCATATCTCCTGGGTGATGAATGAAACTGCTTACAAATATTTATCTTCTCCCACCTTCTGCACACATTTCTGAGGCTCTTCTCTCCTCTACAAAGAGGGTCTATAAGCTGTCCCAGAGGGCTGCAGCAATCCACTGCCTGCAGAGCTTGGGGCAGCCACTGCTTAAAATGCTGGCTAAGGTATTTAGGTGAGCAGAGGGGTGCAGTTTGCTTATACATTTGGCATCCAGGACAAGGTTTTACATGAACAAACAACATTTACAAAGAAGCATTTGCTCAAGACTCGACTCCTTGCTGCTCCTCATGGACCCTGGGCTCGAGCACTGGTTTGGTGTTCCCAGAGGAGCAGTTAAGGTGTACAACTCAGGGTTAAGGCACAGTAGAGACTTATCTGCGACTTGGGCTGTGTTAAAGAGTTTTTGGAGTTCAAACAGTAGGTTAATCTATGTGCACAGATAAAGGATACAGCCTTTCTACATATTTTTCTTGTCAAATCAACAGGGATCGGAAATGGTAACATGTCCTTTTTGTAATTGTCCTGGTTCTGGCTAGGACAGAGTTAATTTTCACCTGAGCTGGGAGAGGAGCTGGAGCTGGTGGCACCTGTGACTGGGAGACACAGCTGGGATAGTTTACTGATTAGCCAACAGCTGGGATAATTTACCCAAATTGGCCAAAGAGCTGTTCCACACCCTGTGACATCATGCTCAGTATATAGAGTAGGGATGGTGCTGAGGGGCAGGTTTTGCTACTACAGCTATTGTACTGTAGATTATGTGCTTAAGTATTTGCTGTTATTATGGTTGTTGTGGGTTTTTTGGGTTTTTTTTGTTTGTTTGTTTTCCATCTCTCTTTTCTTTTCCTCTGTTGTTCTCTTAAACTGTTTTTATCTCAGCCCATGAGTTTTACCTTTTCTTCCCTGATTCTCCTCCCCATCCTACTGTGGGGAGCGTGGAGGGGAGATTTGAGCTGCTATGTGGTATTTTAGCTGCTGAGTGGGGCTAAACCACAACAGTAATTCTTTGATATTGTTTCTTTAATCTTCTTTATTCAGACCTGCTTGGAAGGACTCTTTTAGGCTCCCTTTGACTTTGGCTGGTTTTGAATTGCCTTTGTAATGGGAAGTGGAGACCAGAAAGTATATGGGATCCATGAATACACTGGAGGCTCCACAATGGACACATGGATAAATGTGTAGTGAAAGGCCACCAGAAGCTCCAAAAGCTCCTTGGGAATCCTGTTACCCTTCCCTGACTGAGAGTGAGCAGTGACACCAGTATACGTAGGTGGTCTGTGACAAAGCTGTGACTTAGCCATAGTTATCTTGAGCCTGATCTTCCTTCAGAGAAGGAGGATTATTTTGCAAATTGGGAGAAGAAAAAGACCTTCAAAACACCTACTAAAAGCAAATTCCAAAATCAGTTTTTCTGCCCCACAGAATACGCTTCCACTGAAAGCAATGATGAGGGACTAGTTATTCACAGCCTTGTACAATCTTTATTTCATCCTCTACGTAGTACAGTTATGTGTGTCAAAATACTTGCCTGATTAGGGTCTGTGTTCAAACTAGGAGAACTTGGAACCACCCTGAATAGGCTTTTATTTGAAAAGAAAAATTTGGCTGCTGTCAGTTCAGTTTTCTTCCCTGAATCTTAAGATACAGATAAAGTTGACACAAAGCATCACTGAACAATATACTAAATTATATTGTTGGAGAATATAACCCTAAGCATTATCATACTGAGTATACTGAAATACAAGGCAAGCAACTGACACTACTTTCAGGAATACTAACGAGGAGACACAAGCAGAAGGGTAAACAGAAACAAAGAGTGTAGGATTTCCCACTCTGGAAACAAGAATCATCACTTGTTGATGGTCCACAGAGTTGGCTGAGCTTCTTGACTTGGCTCAGCTCCTTGTCTCCGGCTGCTAAACTACATTCAAAACAGATTTAAAAGACATTGGAGATGTTCCTTATGTTACTCTCCATATAAAGAATGGCTTTTCCAGTTTGCTAGTGAGAAGCTGCAGATGACACAAAGATTCTAGAGGGGCAAATGATGGAGCTCTGAAGAAAGGTGATCCTCTTTTGCAGAGGACTTGGACTTCAAAATCCAATTTTGTTGTAGTTTAGTGCAGTTGGAACACTCCATTTTGGACAAAATTCATAACTTTTCACATTTCCCATGCAGGAAGGCAGAGGTGAAGACCCCTGGAAGCCCTGTGACTCTCATTTCTACAATATTGTGCCTGGTTTCTATTACGACTTCGTTGAAATCAAACTGTTTTCCAAAAACATTTGGGTTAGGGAAACTCCAGGGAAATTCCAGTTCAACACTTTTTTTCCTGACTAGCACTGGTAAATTATGCTGAGGATTTTTCAGCTACACAGAGCAGTGTGAATTTCTTTCTTAGCATGCCCCAATCAAACAAAGTACATTTTACAGTCACTTGCAAATGAATGAACACGGGCAAATGTAGACAAGCCTTATAGAATGAAGAATAATATTGTGGAAAGTAGCAACCCTTAAAAAAATTTAGGAGTAAGCGAACACAAGTTCCCATTTGGTAATGTGGGTGAAAGTTGAGTGAGGCTCTTAGGCGGTTAGACGGGGAGGTTAAAGAGTGGAGCGTGTTGACGTATGATACTGGTGGGCACAACAGTGAAACAGTCTGTCCAGTTCTGTTGATCTGATTTTAAAGAAAATGTGTGGAAAAAGATGGGCAGAAAAATGCCTAGCAAATGATTCTTGTGTTTGGAGAAAATGCTGTCCAAAGAGAGTTTGAAGAACTCATCACACTTCACTCATCAAAAAATAAGATCAAGAGGTTCCTTGGTTATGATATGTGTATAAACCCCATACATGGGAAATACAGCAGGAATTGAATCTAAATGGATAGTGAATTTAGTGGAAAAAACCTATAACAGAAACCATTGACTGAGAGCTGAGGCCATTTAAACTAAAAGTTAAGAAAATGTTTTTACTCGTGTGTTGATCAGTCACTGGGAAAACTGCTAATGGCAGCAGTGGATTCTCTTCTCTGGATATCTTTTAGGAAACAAATATACACCAATTTTTCATATGGATTAGTGGGTTCATTACAAGAATAAATATCTGAATCTGAAGGAGCTGTGACAGTTTACAAGCTAGTTTAAACGATCAGATGGTTTCATTGCTCTTAAATTCTAACAATTATGAGATGGGATCATGAACAGTAAAGGAAGTGTCTGAGGCACCATTCCAGCTTGTCATGACATCGCTTACCATTACAACATCAGATAGCCATCACACTGGAAAACAGAAAAAATAGAAAAATAATAGAAAATCTTTGCCTAAGAGCAAGATCAGGGAACAATTCCCTGATGTTGGAGTCCTGTTTCCTTTGAAGGCTGGTGGAAGATGGGACCCAGCTTTTCACCTGCTCAGTAAATGGCAGAGCCTGATGTTGCCTGCTACTGAGCACCTCATGTCAGTGTCACAACAGGAATGGGCCATTTCTAAAGCAGTGGGAACACATCTTATTTTTGTGTAGCCTCAGTACACACCAGACATGCTTTTGCTGGTAAGCATCCATGCTTGGATCACCAGCTTCCATCACTGCTGGTTAAACAGCAAGCAGCAAGACAAATCAAGGACAGAGAGTAATGGGTGATGGAGGTTTAGCCACTGTGACCTTGAGACTTGCAAATAAGCTATCACAGAGAGTCAGGAAAAGTGCTTCTGCCTCTTGGGGAAAGGACATAGACGGCATTGTTTTATGTCTCTTGATAACTTGCCAATGAGTTTTATTAACACTAGCCTCACAACGAGGCCAATCAATCAATCAATCAATTTCCATATTTGCAACATATTTACAAGAAATGCCTTAAAGCACTTTCCAAAAATACAGAAATCTTTACATAAACAAGAGGGCTGGAGAGGGAGGAATCAATACTATTTTTATATATGTATTGATATTTCATATTATATATTATCTGTAAATAGATAGTCAGATTTTATATAATATCTTATATATAACCTTATAAAAACCCATACAGTTGTGATGCAGTCCTCTGCTTGTCCCTTTCTTTTCCATCTGCTAAAAGGTCACTGTGTAAATGCTGGACAGCACAAATCACACTTCTTCCTGACTGGAGAAAGCACTGCAACTCTTTCTTCTCAAACCTCCTGATAATGATGCAGTAAACCAGCTATTAAGTCTTTAAAAATGTTAGTCAAGTGGACAAACTGAGGCGTCAGACTAATATGCAGTAGAAACCTTCAGATTCAAATTAACCATAGAGTGGCGGTATGGTGGATCTTTAACCAAGGCAACAGTATTTTAGGAAATCAGCTAACTAGCACTTGCAATAATTCCGATTCTTAAAAAACGATGAACTATCATAGAGGAGTGAAACAAGAAACCAAAGGAAGAGCATTGGATTCAGGCATCATATGACTCTGCTTCTTGTGAGGTCTCTGTAATATCTAACATTGTGCATATCCAGATTTCTGAAAGAGGCAGGAGATGATAATTGAGTCATATGTAAGAGTGGCAGGGAGTTGAATAATAAATTCTATGCTCAGTCAAGCATTGCTTAGTTTCTGTCTGAGTTTCGTTTCCAGCAATTGCTAGACAGTCAAGATTGAACTCCAGACAAGCAGAGGTAGGACCTGGATTGCATCAAAAATTATGTGTTAGTCATGAGAATTACAGCGTGATCTATTATTAGAGCATCAGAAAATAGCTCTGTGAAGTGAGGGAGAGGCTGAAAAGCATAAAAACAAGAACTGAGAGGGATCTCGCCATGTGAAAATTAAAGGAAAATTGTAATCTTCCCCCGTAGCGAATAACTACTGCCTCACAAATAGGAAGGCAGATGTCTTTGGATTGCCTGCCTCCTTCTGAGGATGTGTTGGCCCTGAGCTTCCTCCATTGTCCCAGTGAGTTGACTGTGGGGGCCACAGCTCTCCAGCCTTGGGGCAAGGTCTTTAAGGAAGCTCTGCTCTAATCCAGACAGCTCTGACTGCAGGCCTCAGCTCCCTTTGCCTGGAGTACTTCCTGAGCCTGCTCTTGCCCTTGGTCCTGCCTTACCAGGTGCCCTATTGATTCAGAGCCAGATCCTGACCACTGGACTTGACTTTCCAGCTTGACCTTGGAGCTGCCTTGTCACTGTGCACTGGCTGGGTAGTCTAGACTCTCTGCAGACCCTGGCTACAACTTCTGGATAATAGCTAGCAGGGGCTGGAGCTGCAGGCATGTTGTCCTGGTGCTGTTGGCCTCAGAGGATGTGTGGCTCACTGCACGTGCAGGATCCTATGGTGCAGTGCCATGTACAACAGCGACGATGCATCAGGATGTGTTGGACTGACTGTGAAATCACCAGCTCTGCCAACACTTGTACTTGCACAGCTCAGCACAGACAGTTTGTCTCCAGAGTTCCTTCCCAATTTGTCACACTCGTGGTCTGTACCTCTCTAAAACTCCCTTCCACTTCTGACATGAAATTTTGATGGGGTTTAGTTTGGTCTGCAGCATCACTATTAAGTTCCTGCTCCTTGGAGGCCAGATAGAAAACCTTAACTTTGAATTAAGCAATCTTTGAGTGTTTAGTCACACATTTGAGTGTTACCAGGCAGGAGATCCCAAAACTGAAGGTTGACCTGTCATAGGGAACTTCTACAGTGTACCTTTGTAATTTAGAAGAGTGCAGTCAGTTGTGGAGTTGTGTGTTTGTGTTCTGGGGTCTTTTTGTTTGTTTGCTTTTTAAAGTAGAAATGGCTACAAAAATATGGTCCTTTCTTACTTATACAGACTTTGGAACAGGCCAGAAGTTGGTCAAGAGTTTCATGGGTCACAAATAGCAAGCAGACCAATGCGGGTGCTGTTGTTGTGAGTATCTGCTGTGGACCTCCTGATTAGGAAGAAGTAGTAGATGAGGCCTTCAAACAACTGAAAGAAGTTTTACATTCAGAGACCATTGTCCTCATGGGGGACTCATCCAAATATCTGATGGAAGGATAATACGGCAGGGTACAAGCAATCCAGGAGGTTTCTGAAGTGCACTGATGACAACTTCCTGGCACAGGTAATCAAAGAGCCAACAGGGAAAGGTGGTTTCCTGGGCCTGATACTTACAGACAAGGAAGAACTGGTCTGGGACATAAGTCAAAGGCAGCCTTGGCTGCAGTAACTATGAGATAGTAGAACTCAAGACTCTGAGAGGAGGGAGCAGGGCAAAAGTAGCCCTGGATTGGTAGACAGCAGACTTCAACCTCTTAAGAGACCTGCTTGGCATAATCCCATAAAACATGGCCCTGGAGGGAAGAGGGATCCAGGAGAGCTGGGTAATATTTAAGGATCACCTCATCCAAATTCAAGAAAAGTCCATGCTGAAAAGTAGGAAATTGAGCAAATGGCAGCAGGAGACATGCTTGGATGAGTAAGACATTCCTACCTGAACTTGAACATAAAAAGGAGGTGTAAAAGAGGTGGAAACAGGGGCAGGTGACCCAGGAGGAGTAGAGAGTTGTTCTCTTGATCATGAAGGGATAGGATTAGGAAAGCCAAGGCCAGCCTGAAATTGAATATGGCAAAGGATATGAAGGGCAACAAGAAAGACTTCTAAAGGTACATAAACAGCAAAAGGAAGACTTGGGAAAACACGGAACCACTGCTGAATGGGGCAGGGGAACTGGTGATAAACACCATGGAAAAGGCTGAAATACTCAATGTCTTCTTTACCTCAGACTTGACCAGTGAAATTAGCCCTCAGGAATCCCAGGCCCCTGAGACCAGAGAGAAATTCTGGAACAAGGAGGACTTGCCCTTGGTGAAGGAAGATCAGACTAAGGACCACTTGAACATACTGGATGTGCACCCATGAGGCCTCACGTGTTGCACCCATGAGTGCTGAGTGAGCTTGCTGATGTCATTGCAAGGCCACTCTTGATTATCTTTGACTATGTCAAATGGTCATTATGACTGGGAGAGGTTGTTGAAGACTGAAAGAACAACTATCACTCCTATGTTCAAGAAAGGCAAGAAAGAAATCTGGGGAACTGCAGGCTGGTCAGCCTTACCTCAATCCCTGGTAAGGTCATGGAGAAAATCTTCCTGGAAGGCATTTCCAAACACATGAAGGAGAAGAAGGTGATTGTGAATTGTCAGCATGGATTTACAAAGACAAACTCATGCTTGAGGAACCATGTTGCCTTCGACAGTGAGATGACTAGCTTGATGGACAAGGAGAAAGCAGTAAATGCTTGTTTGTTTGTTTTTACTGTGAGGATAGTAAAACACTGGCAGAGGTTGCCCAGAGGGGTTATGGAGTTATTTGAGATACTCAAAACTCAACTGGACATGATCTCAGGCAACGTGCTCTAGCTGACCCTGCTTGAGCTAGGAGGTTAGACTAGATTATCTCAAGAGGTCTCTTTCAACCTAAACAACTCCATGTGAATTTACACACCCTACATAGATTTTGAGACTGAAGAACCTCTCAATCCATATCCCACCAGTCAGCAGCAATGATGAATTAAATAAAAAAGGTCATTTTCTAACGCTATGATACAAATTGCACGGAAGTAATTTAAAAGTCCCATTGATTTCAAAGGGCTTTGACTTAGTTCCAATACTCCTTATTTAAATAACTATCTAAATGGCCTGATTTTCAAGAATATAGGGAATGCAGCTGCTCCGGAGGGCTTCACTGGGCTTTGATCAGACTCTAATCAGTTGTGCTTGTTTAAAATGTTTCTAAAAAGTTTGAAAATTTGGTGTTTTTTTTTTTCTTCTCACAGACAACAAACTCAGTAATTCCTGGAGGGATATGGTTTAAACTTCCCCAGAGCTCAACCTTTTATATAAAATAACTTTAGACAAAATATTATTATAAAATACAACTTTGAGTATGAAAAATCAGCAGCATGGTAGAGAGATTGTTCTGTAATCATAGAAATAGGCTAAGCGTTCTGGTGTCTCAGGCTTGTAGGGGCAAAATTCTGGGGTAAATTCTGGTGTCATCCAACAAATGTGTACTATGTTGGAAATCAGAGATGGGAATGACTGAAGATTGGGAAAGAAGCGTTGGATCTCCCTTTCCTACAAGTGGTGGCTGTGTGGGAGACAGTAACTCAAATGACGGATGTTTTTGCCTTCTACTTAGTCAGTAGATGCAGGATGTGTGAATGATGATGCTTCTGAAAAAGAGTGGTAATATAATATCCTAGGCTGACTAGATATCTGAGATTTGTTATTGAAAAACTCAAATGGAATGCTGAAACTGTATTCTGAACACTGGCAAGCTGAGATGCCAGAGGGAAAGTGATAGCAGTGACATTCTGGAGAAATGTTCATCAGCCATTGTCATACTTTATTAAAATCAGTGAATTAAATACCATCAACAATTATGCCAGTTATTAACAGCTTATGAATGTGTAAATCTCATTCTTAAAGAAGGTTACCTGGGCAATGTTTCCTATTTTGCTACCAAAATGTGTGTAATTTCTGTATAAATTATATTGCCTTTTCTACAACTGAAATTATCCATTGGTTAAATTATTATAATAAAAACCAGGCCTTTAGCTTAGAGAGATATATTTTTATTAGCCATACTGTAGTTCCCACTAAGAGCTCAATGTTTTTCTTACATAATTACAATGTTATAACTTTTTTTTTTTTCTTTTAACCTATTTTTTATTTCAATTTGTTACCACATCTTAAGGTCGATGTAGTCAGAATATCTTGTGTGGTGTAGATTTCTTCTTTGGAAGCATTGGTAAGCATGGCTTCATCTGTATTTCTTCCCTATTATGTGCTGTAAAAACAAGAAAAAAGCTCTGATTGATGTATATAACTATGGGGAAAGACAAAGGGGAAATATCCAGCCTGGTTAAGTGCAAACTAGAAATATGAAACCAGACAGCCAGATAAAAAAGATAGGGATGACCACAGAAAGAATTATACTTAGGTCAACTGGGGAAAGGCACTGAAGAAATAATGTCCCTCCTGAAGATACCTGAATGTGTAAGAAGTAGCATGAGGTAAAGGGTAGAAAGGTATACCTGCCCACTGTCACCTGTTTTACTTTCCTGGTGAAAATTCAGGGTATAAAGAAAACTTTAAAATAAATACCTGTGTTTTTCTACTGTAATAACAGTACGTGGAAGTAATAACAAGTGCCAGAAAAGGAATAGGCTGGTTCTTTAAACGGTTAAGGCAGGCTCTAGCTGTGACCAGGAGGGACCAGGCAGAAGGGTTGTGAACAAGAGGGAACTCTTCTTCTTCCCCAGAGACCACTTGTTACTACAGAGCCGTACCCTTAGCCGAGAACAAATAACTCGCCTGCAATGCACCCTGAACCCATGCACAGCAGCACAATGAAGCTCAGTGTAGTTTGCTGGCCTAATTTGAGAAACAACTTCTGAGCCTCCTGAAGTGAAAGCATATTATTCTTG
>WHYT01016997.1:154493-175027 GCA_009806455.1 Tetrax tetrax
GATGCGGTTGGCCTTCTGAGCTGCAAGGGCGCATTGCCCACTCATGTTGAGCCTCCCGTCCACCAGCACTCCCAAGTTCTTCTCCTCAGGGCTGCTCTTGATCCATTCTCCGCCCAGCCTGTATTTATGCCTGGGATTGCCATGACCCAGATGCAGGACCTTGCACTTGGCCTGGTTGAACTTCATGAGGTTGGCACGGGCCCACCTCTCCAGCCTGTCAAGGTCCCTCTGGATGGCATCCCTCCCTTCCAGCACGTCAATGGCACCACACAGCTTGGTGTCATTGGTGAACTTGCTGAGGGTGCACTTTGTCCCACTGTACATGACACCGACAAAGATGTTGAACAGGGCTGGGCCCAACACGGACCCCTGAGGGACACCACTTGTGACCGGTCTCCACTTGGACATTGAGCCGTTGACCACCACTCTCTGAGTGCGGCCATCCAGCCAACTCCTTATTCACCGAGTGGTCCGTCCATCAAAGCCATGTCTCTCCAGTTTAGAGAGAAGGATGTTGTGCGGGACAGCGTCAAAAGCTTTGTGTTATTCATCCTCTCTACCTGGCTTTAACTGCTGATGTGGTGCAGTAGCAAGATACTACTACATAAGGTAGCTGTTGGTACCTTTTAGCTGTAATGAAGACACTTGAATGCATGGGGTACCTATCTGCTGCTGTAAATGTCCATACTTCATTGCAACCGTTCACCCCAATGGGAGGGTTGGTTGTAACTGCTGGCCTCTCCTTATGGGAGCAATTGAGAAGTCTTGTGGGGTGAAGCTCTTGGATTTAAGGAGAAAGTGGATGCTGTGGCAGATGGTTTTGCTACAGTCCTGTACCTGAAGATTCTAACACACAGAGGAAAATTTCCCAGGGAGGAGGGACTCTGAGATGTGGGCAAAGGCCTTCTTTCTGCCCTCTGGCTTTAGGAAATGGTTGAGGGTGCACAGAATTTGGGGAGGGAACCATAGAGCGGGGATTTCTGGGGGCTCTCTCATAGCACCCAGACCAGCATGTTTCAACTTGACTGCTTTTAGTGATCCCCAACTGTCATGTGTTCTTGCTTCTTATCTTCCTTGAGTGATATCCTTTTGACACATATTGTGATGGACTGGAGAAATTGTGCTCTTTCAGCTTCTGGTCTGGCACGACCACTTAGAGGGGCTGTGGCTAAACTGTGGGGCAGAAACGAACCTGACAGGAGCGTGCTGAAGCTGCCTTCTGACCTAGACAATTGGTTTGTTTTTTTTTTTTCCACATACAAACCAGGCTGTTGAGAGGAGGAAGGAGAGAAAATCCTACATACTTGGGCCCGTTCTAGCATGCAGGTAGGTCACACATGGTCCTGCAAGCTCCCAGATCCCACTGTTTAGATGAGGCCAAAAAGCAGCTAATATTTAAGTCTTTAGTTTAGTTTTATTTACTTACTGAAAGCCTATTAGGTCTAATTTTGACTGCAGGAAGGCCTCGTTGCACTAATCTGAAGGGGTACCTCTTAATGGTATAAATCAGTTAGTTTCAATGTTAAAGCACTGCTTTAATTCATTCTTCATTGTTGAAGAGTGAAGATGAATTGTATTGGCTTCTTGTTATCACTGTTTGATGTATTCAGACCCTCTGTGTGCGTGCTGGCGTATCTTGGCAGTGGCTGGAGAGCATTAGGGCACGCGGCAGAGCTGTGGAGCTGACCTGAGGTTTCCAGAGGGTACCAGAATTAGGGTTTTGTCTCTGAACATCATTTAAATTATCTTTTAATTGATATTTTAAAAAGAGAAAGTTTTGAAAGATGCAAATGGAAACTTTCTAAAAGCAAAAATCCCCTGAAGCCCCACACGCTGCTTCTCAGGGTGCCTTGAGAGTTTCTTGCTCTTACGCCCGCCTGCTGAAACAAGGCATTTTAAGAGCTCGCTCAGTTTCTCTTGACTGCTCCAGCTCTTACAGGGGTTTGGTGATGTTTGGTATTTCAAAGTGCTTTAAGATCTTCAATTAAAGGTGCTGTATAAATGCATATTTTTTAAACAGAAAGGATACAGTCTGCTGAGACTGTGCGTGTGTATAGACATATAGATTTATCCTATTCCCATGCCTTGGCTGCCTGTTTAGGATGGAACAAAACATCATTTTCTCTCCGTGCCACTGGGTAGAGCTGAGAGAGCAGGTAGAGGTATATTGCCACAGCTGTCGATATGACACAAAGAGCAAAAACCTCTTTACAAAGAGCACAATAAACCCCTCTTCCAGGTGCAGGGTTTGTGCATATGGGTGACTTCCCATGTTAGACCAAGGTGAAAATGAAGGACTGCTGGTGGCTGGGTTGCAGCACTCTGGTACCTGATCTGTTCCTTTATGATGCGCTGCTGTCTGCTTCATCTTTGTCTCAATGCTGGGGTGCCCCCCCACCGCCACCTTGTGTGGTGTTGTCTCTGCATGTCGCTAGCTGGCACTGCCATATAATCAAGGGATTCTTCCAGCTGCATGAAAAAAATGTGTGGAAATGGCATATATTCAAGGCATACAGTGCTAGCTGAGAACAGCCCAATGGAGTAACCACTACAGGACACAGCCTCAGCATGTACATCAGGCCTTCACGTTTCAGAGAATGATCTTGACGTGACGGGGAAAGGCAAAGCAGCAGGGAACTGGTTAATGGTTTGGGTGCCGTTTTCAGTCCTAAGTTTCTATAATCAAGAGACCTAAGGGTTCCTAAATTTCTGCTGATATTTGGCTTTGAGCAAGTCAGGGTAGTGGGATGCATAAGCTGAGGACTGGGTTTCTTTCCATTGCTCTAGGGTGAGTGTGCCTAACCAACCATGAAAAATGCATGCTCTGAGGGCATAAGTGTAAAAACTAGCTGTCTACATGCGAGAGGTTTCTCATCAGACTCTTCTCTCTGTCCCTCAGATTTCAGATGACTATGTAGTAGATAAGGGTGTAGGAAAGAAGCCATCAGGCCTGGATTATCTTCTTGCAGGGAAAGAGCAAACACAGATTTAGAAGGCAGACTACAGCTTGCACTACGGTTAACCACATCAACAGCCAAAAAGTCTGCTTGCTTATATTAACAGCAAGATCATCCTTAGCATCCCACTTGATAAAGTATGTTTCACTAAGTGTGTTTTCTGTTTCAGTCTTCACAAAGGATGTAGGGCCTTGAATATGCTGCTAGAGAAGTCCCGACCTGCTGCTGCTGTCCTTGGGCCCTTTCAAACCAGGATGGGAAGCACAGCATGGGCTTGAGTCCCCTGGGAGGGGGTCAGCTGCTGGATCACAGATCCTCCGAAGTCTCTTGGCATCGGGTGCTCTCATAACTTTGCTGTTTGCTAATTTTTGTGTCCTTGGTCCTAAACATAATAGTCTTTACAATGTCTTGCATGTGTTATGTGCTGTACACAGAATGCAGGAATCATTTGCTTTTCTGCACTGGCATTCTGCCTTCCCTTAGGATGGAGGGACTCTTATTTAACAACCCATAGAAATGCATACAGCAGCTGGAAAAGAAGTAAGGAAACAGGAAGCAAAGTTTTTTCAAGAACTGAAGAGGCAGAACTATTATTTAACACTTAGGGATGCTCTCTATCCTTCAGGATGCTCCCTGGGGTCTTCTGAAACTGGGCTAGCCTTTCTCTTCATTTTAACACAGTAAGTCCACAGGAGAGTTGACAAAGGCTACCCAGGCACGTCAAGGGGGAGATCACAAAATGGCATTTTTAGCTGTGGCACTTGATTTCTTTCAAGCTGGCATCACACCTGTAGGATGGAAAGAGAGTCAGCCAGGCAGCTAAACTCGTACTTCCTTCTGATATATCAATACATTTTGTTAGAAACAATCTGTCACTTATAATCCTTATACGACAGCTGCAGTTTCTCCTCTCAGCCTCGCATACTGTGCCATTATAAATAGATTGTCATATTCCTTGCAGCACTAAATTGCTTTCTGCATTCCCAGTCCCTAGGCAGACTGATTGACTTGGGAAACCTGCCATTTTGGTAGCCCTCCAGAAAAAGTGATTACTTATTTTTGCATCTGTTGCCAAACCTGTGTAAGTATGTTACCATTAAAAAGTCAGTATTTAACCACAATTACCATAAAGGGGTATTTGATATGACAGTTGTTTCCTGCTGTGTTGTGTTTCTCTGTACACAAAGAGCAAATGAATGGTTTTAATTAGAGGGGGGGGCTTCCTAGCCATATCTACACTGCTTTGAACGCACAGTGCGTTCTTGCTTCTTTAACCAGTGTAGGGATTATGGGTTTAAAAGTGAGGCCACAAAAACAACAACAACAAAAAAATGGAAGTATACGTGTTTTAGGGAGCCGACAAGCACAGAGAAATATTTGGGTGTATCGAATGGCACCTCCTGCAAGTAAAAGTTAAGTGCCTAAGGGTGATGCTGGAAGTGGATCCATCGTGTGGCTGTGGGATACTTTACTGGAAGAATAACAACAGTCACAGCATTTGTCTGTCCTGTGGCCTAATACAGAAATGTATGTATGACAGTGTGCTGGGCACTCCGGAATCAGGGACGTGTCTCTGCATAGAAGAATCTATTGCCATAATGGCCTGATCCAACCTTGGTGAGTCAGTGCAAAACTTCCTATTGAAGTGATCGGACTGTGGATGATACCATAACCCTTTAAAAACCTTCCAAGACAATGTGCCTCATGCCTAGCCCTGCAAAATAAAATCATAGAATCATAGAATAGTTAGAGTTGGAAGGGACCTTCAAAAGTTCATCTAGTCCAACCCCCCTGCAAGGAGCAGGGACATCTCCAACCAGATCAGGTTGCTCAGAGCCTCATCCAGCCTGGCCTTAAATGTTTCCAGGGATGGGGCATCCGCCACCTCTCTGGGCAACCTGGTCCAGTGCTCTACAACTCGCATCGTAAAAAATTTTTTTCCTAATGTCCAATCTAAATCTACCTCCCTCTATTTTAAAACCATTACCCCTTGTCCCATCACAACAGGCCCTACTGAACAGCCTCTCCCCATCTTTCTTGTAGGCTCCCTTGAGGTATTGGAAGACCGCTATCAGGTCTCCCCGGAGCCTCCTCTTCTCCAGGCTGAACAGCCCCAACTCTCTCAGCCTGTCCTCACACGAGAGGTGCTCCAGCCCTCTGATCATCTTCGTGGCCCTCCTCTGGGCACTTTGTGCTGCGTGGTTCTTAATGAGGCAACGTCTGTTGCATTTTAATAGCATCCTCTTAGGCACTGGCCCAGATTGGAGCTCCTTTAGTGGCTGTTTATACACTTAGCATTGTGTGCTCATTGATTAAAACCCAAACACAACATCAGAAGCAGAGATCAGTCCATCCTGACCAGGCATTAGACTGATGTCCTGTTTTCATTCTCTTCCTCTTTCTGTCTAGTCTCATGAATGGTGAATTTTTTACTGCATGGCGACAGAGCTCCAAGGGGAGAGGTGAAAAGCTGTTCTTGTCTCTTTTTCCCTTCTTCACCAACTCTCTTCCTAAACTGGACTGCATTTGGGCAATTAAATGCCCCATGAGAAGGTAGGAGATGAGCTGAGGAAGGTGCTGAATGTCCCCTTCCTGGTCAGGTGCTATAAAAATTCAGTTAATATACAAAGGCTGGGGAGGATTTTTGAAAGATGATGACCGTAGGAGAGGGCCTGCTGGATTCATCCCTCAAGGAGAGTGGAAGACGGAGGAGACATCTATTTTATAGCCGAGGCTTAGGGTGGATATCATCATGTTTCCCTGGGGCAGATGTCATAATGCAGAGGCTTTCTGATTAACCTGATGAACTTGTGGACCAAGAGCTCATGAACATAACGTTCCTCCAGGGCTCTGTGGCAGGTAGAGACTCAGTTTTGGGTCACGGCTTTAAACTTGAGTGCTTCATCTCAGCTGAAATGCTTTCTTAAAATTAAACCTAAAGCCAGAAACCTCAATGTGCTTTTTTGGAATGGGTAAATATAATTATTTCATAGTTTTGGATGAGGGCAGGATTCCTAAAGATAGCTATAAGTCTAGCATCAGGAAAGGAAGCCTTTGGTATTTCCCCCCCACCCCATGATTAGGTGCTTGAGGGTTTCAGTGAAGATTAACCTGAATCTCAGAGTATTTTTCTGTACCTTAAGGTATCTGAATAATCTGAAAATACAGCCTCGAGGGGCTTCCCAGACCCAACAGAAGGCAGGTTTCGGATCTGATAACAGAATATGGCTTTCCTGATCTGCTGCACACTCAACAGGCACCAATGGGCTTCTGCTCTGATGCCTCTCTTCTCCACTCTCTCATGAGGGGTCGTCTTTGACATGTATTTTGGTGTTAGATTATAGACAACAGGCTTACACTTTGTAACTGAAGGTAGAGAAAAAAGGGGCAGGAATTATTACAGATACTTATAAAGAGGTACAGATATACAAAATTCTATTGTTTTGATAAAAACAAGAATTTAAAGTTACTTACTAGGCTGTCTAAATGCCATTTTACATCTAGTCTGTGGAGTGTTTTAGCAGGCTCAGTCTAATTAGACTGAGCAGATACTTATTGCATATTAATCAGAATACTTACTGATTTAGCACATTTAATGTTTTTCATCTAGCTAAAAGGAATCACTTTAGTTGTTCTTTCCCTCCATAAATACTTTTCCTAATGTCCAGTGCTCTTTTTTAATATGCAAGTCCTCTCTCCTGAATCTAAAGAGCAAGATTAAATCAGATGCTTACAATATCACATATAAATAAATAGCTTTGCACAATTAAAAGCAGATGGCTAGTAAGGACTGTAAAATCAGCATCTTTTTTGTACTTTCAGCCAGAGCATAAACGAGCTTCGTGCCCTGGTGTACCATCAAATCTGGGTCTGAGATAATACAAATGCAGAGATCCTAGAGTTTGTTCCAAAACCAAGAAAAATAAAGGATTCCAAACCATTACATATCTACTGTATTTTTCCTTCCCTACCTTATTGCTGAGCTGCAGCACCTTATCAGCACTTCCTTCTGTCGCTCTGTATTGCCAGACACACACAAAATGCCTGCAAAGCCTTCATCATGAAGTAGGAAAGATGATGCCTGTCTCCAAGTTATGAAGATTGTTTACAATCCAAATATTTGAAGATGTTGCTAGTTATATGGTAACCAGAACCTGTGTAACTCAGTGCTTTAATTAAAGGTTTCTGTTGACTGAAACAGGGATGATAGCTGATTTGAAAGCTATTGCTGCTGCTAGGTTTTATCTACGTCTAAAGTTGACACTAGAAAACATGTAATTCAAAGTAAATGTAATTTTTAAAAAAAACAGTTGCTGGCTGGTTGCCGTGCAAATGCAATCAGCTATTAGTAGTCTGGCATTACAGGAAGAATATCCCTGATGGGGAAAACTACACCCTCCAAGAAAGCCCGCTTCTTGCATTTTCTTTCATTTTGTGACTATCAGTCGTTTTAATCTCTCCTGGGACTCTCTGTCCACAGAAAATGCCATCTGAGCAACTTTCTGTGGGCTCTTCTCTGTGGTTTGGCCAATATTGTTGCTAGTGGTATTGGATTTGGAGACTTAATTATTTGTGTTAGTGAGAATTGACACGATCAAGCAGGTAATGAAGGACTTGGGCTGGCTGTGCAAGGGAATGAGCTCCAACCTTACCATCTTTCTTGTTCCCAATAAATGTGAGTGAAAATCTTTCCTGAGGGGGGATTTTAAGAAGGCATCAGCTGCTCTGGAGATGGATCCAAACCTCTGGACCTTTTGAGGTTTGCCCATCACTTCTTACAATCAGGAAAAAAATGCATGACTCTGTCAGGAAGGTATTTTAAGCTTATTTTCTTTAATCTTCTGGGTTCCGTGGTTGTGACTCCCCTGAGGTCATACAGATATTTTTAAATGAATTCTCACTGCTTGAATAACAGGGAAATAATACCTTGGTTTTCAACTTCTGCGTTTTCCAGCTTCATAACTTTGGGCACTCCTCAAGTGAAGCTGAAGTCGTTGGGCTGTTTCAAGAGTCCTTTTGTATTTACATTAATAACAAACCTTCCCCCTCGAAGAACATTTGCCATACTTCGAATGTTTATTGTTCAGCTGGGCCAGCTAACAGCTGTATTGAGCAAAGCCCCATGTGACAACCAGTGCATTCCTGGGTGATTATAGTATGCTGCCAACGACTGTTTAATGTGTACATTGCGGTAGTATCCACATGGCCCGGAGCACAGCTAAGGGGGGAAAAAAAAGCCCTTGCAATCCAAGTATTAAATAGTTACACAGGGATATAAAAGGCAAGGAGGAGGTGGTTGTACCCCTGGTAAAATGGCTTCTGTTTCTCCTGGTGCTGAATTTGTACCTGTTTTCTGATGGGAGAGCACTGTGTGTGCGTGTGCCTCGGCATGGAGGTTTTGGAGTGTTTTCCCCAGAGACGGCTCAGAGCTTTGCTCCAAACCACATTTGCATCAGAAAATGGAGTCTGTGAAAATGGAAAGGTGTTGTGGGAGCACATCAGCATTCAGGGGGTGGCAGGAGGGGACGCGTGGTCACTTCATTTCGTTTCAACCTGCAACACTCGTATTACTTTTCACTCGGTCTATTTACGTTGAAGGGAATGTAAATATTAAAACTCGTCAAAGGCTGCAGTGCTTTATATTGTGATATCATTATAGAAGCGAGGTATTTTCACATGTCTGAACTGATTTATTTAAAAAAAAATTCTAGCTAGCAGGAAAACTTAAAATTTGGACTTTTGGGGTTTATCAGGACACAAACGTGGAAACACTGGAGGTGACTACAGCTTCCTAGCTAACTTGAATGTGTCCTTTTGTCCACACCTTTTCTTGCTATGACCCATGCCAGATACCAGTCTCTGAAAAAATACATTTCCAGACCAAAAAACTTAAGAGATTTTTATTTAATGGATTCATCTATAATACTTTTAAAAATTTTTGTTTTAAGTAACACAGTGGAGCTCCCACAGAAGGTGTTTGGGCTTGCAAGAGAGAGGGGAGCGATTCCTCTGCCTGGTGCAACATGAGTCTTCTGCAGCCATCCTTGTGCCCTGGGTGCTACCAGCACCCCTGAGCAAGCCCTGGGCAACCCACCTGTGCCCTGGGGTCCACACTAGGGTCCTGCTCCCACTTTGAGGCTTTTTAAAAAATGCTTAGGTTTTTCCCTGTTTCTGTGCACCCATTTCCCCTTCTCGCTCTCCTCCCATGTGCAAGCAGAGGGGTACGACTGCTGCGTGTGACCCCTGGGGAAGTACAGCCTGACCTGGGTGCTTTTCCAACGGGACTGCACCGACGGTAGGGCAGAGCTGGACAAGCAGGGGGGCTCAGCCACCATCCCATAACGAGCAGCAAAGCAGCATCAGCTGGGGTGGAGGAAGGTACAGTTTGTCTCCTTGTTCCTTCTTCATTAACTGCCTCTGCCACAGCGAAGATGAAGGCATTGGAGTAGACTGGTTCTCAACTTTCCTAAGAATAGAATTTTTTAAAAATCATCCATGCTGTTTAGATTGCTACTGACTTACTAATGCCATCCAGCCGGCATACAGGGAAGAATGGATTACCACAACTTGTTAATAAAAATAGTTTTAGTGCTTGGGATTGTTTCAAACATGTTCCATTCAGATGGATTTTTTTTTGTGCTAAGAACAATGTTTCTTCCTTACCCTCAAATCTTCTAAAACAAAAGAAAGGGCTGTGTAGCTATTGATTGTCTTTTAGCAGTCCCCAGATAAGGCAGGCAAGTATATTCAGGCAGGCCTTGTAAATCAGTTCTGAAATCTCATCCGGACTTGTCCTGCGTGAGAGCCCTCTGCTTCGCTAGTCCTCTGCGAGCTGGCTGTTCTCCTCAGCTAGACAAATAATAATCTCAAATGTGGATTAAACTGACAGTGAGCTTCCTATAAAAAGTCTTTTTTCAACGGCTGTATGAGAACGAATGTTTCCAGGAAATCTGCAGAATGTTACAGGCAAACTGGATCCAAAATTAGCTCCTTCTGCTTAACTGCCCCCATGTAGTGGGCTCTCACGGTGCCACTTAGATTCTTCCTGTTAATAGGGCTTCTTTAAGGGGAGAATAACAATCCTCTTGTGAAATGCCCGCTTTTGTAATGTTTTCAGTATAATTTTGATGATTCAAAATGATCATATGATTCTTTTAATTTAAGCATGGTTGGTGACTCCTACCATATCTGTGTATAGTATTAAAGATTTTAAACATTTTCATGGTGATATTTTTTATAGGAAATGGGAAATAAGGCTTTGCAGGCAGGTTTGGTGCAGGTTTTGGTTTCCTTTTTTTCTGGTGTTAAATTCTACAAAACAAAATGCTACTTAAAATAATGTTTTAGTTCATTTACCATTAAAAAAGGTTTCCATTTGGAGAGAATAATTTCTCCAAACCCTAGATTCCGCTATGCCTAATCAACTCAAAGAACTGTCTTTGTTTGGGAGCAGTTACTTCAAGTCAGGTGCTTTGGGACTTGTTTTCATGCAATGGAGAACCTGGGAACCGAGCTGTTATTCTTGGTGCAGCCTAGCTCCCTAAGACCAAGTGGAATAAAAAAAAATCAAACCAGCCAAACATAAAAATTCACTTTTGTGTACAGCTCTTAGACTTTTGTCTGCTAGTACCCTGCCAAGAGAGTCTCTAGACTTATCCTCGCTACTTTGATTTAAGTGCAGGTCTTTTTAATGCCTTTTTTTTTCTGTTTTCTTTCCCTGGGGGACATCTTCTTTGGGACAATGGGGAATAAGATACAATTTTCCCCAAATTGCTTTCCTTTCCTGTTACTATCAAGGCTTAATTAGCTCAGAAGGATCAAAGGGATGGCCATTTGTGTTTCCCAGTCAGGCAGAACGCAGCCCATAACAGCAGGGAGGTGGTTGCCTGTGTAACCGATATTTCTGATGCAAAGCAGGGAGGAAAGAGATGGAAATGGCTATGAGCTGGAAATAAATCTATGAGCCCTTTGAAAGTTTGGGGAAAAGATTTCAGGCCTTTCCTCAACTGTGAGACGGTTTAGATCTAAAGGAGTCCATCAGCCATGAGAGGCCGTGGCTCCTGACCCCGGAGGCAGGGAGCTGGGATGCCTCTGCCGGTGCCTGATGTCCGGCAGGACGCCCTGGCATCTCCTCCCCAAGGCTGCTAAAGGGCAGGCCCAGCTGAAGTGGGGTCTCAGTTCTGCGCTGGACCTTGCCCCATGGACGCTGTAGCTCGTGTGTTATCTTCTGTCTGTAATACATAGAGGGAAGTGTGGCGTGCCAGTGGGAACCGGCTGAAAATGTGGTGGCTAAATCTGCTGGGACCTGCAGTATATTTCAACTCTGACCTTTGATATCTCTTTCTGCTGCTATCTCGTGTTTTCCTTTATCAGAGACTTCCAGCCTCACATCAATTTTAAGACATGGGCTGTGGGCCTTGGGCAAATATTCACTGGAGATTAGGAGGAGACTTTAATGAATGCAGCGCAGCAGAAGCACTTGCACAACAGTGGCTTTTGAAAAACCTTTCCCAGGGCAGTTGCAGCAAATCTGGGGCACGCCATGATTTCGTTCACTTGAGATGCCAGCTGCAAGGCACATTGCTCCATGTGGATTTTCTTTTGCATTTCACTCGCTCAAAATGTCCACTCTGCGGCTGCTGGGGTCTTGAAATGAATTTGGGAATGCATCCAAAAAATGAGGGGTGGGTGTGTTTTGTGGGTGAAGGCTAGTGGATGAAAATCCCTGTCAAATGAGAGGATATGAAGGAAAGACGATCCCAGTGCATACCCCAACCAGAGGCAGGGCAGAGCAAGGGAGGATTCATTTCCACGGGGTGCGCCAAGATGCTGACCCAGATTCATGATGCGGCGGTGGTGGGTTTTACGCAGCGCTGACTGCGCATGCAGCAACTCAGCACGAAACAGCTTGTACAGCAAGAACGTTTCATCACATCCCTTCCAGGGTGGTGAACCGACTACCTGGAAGTCCTTGCAGCTTGATGGCTGGATTGGGAATTGCCTCCCCTCTCCCTCCCTCTTCTCCTCAATAATTACTAAAACTCTGTAGAAAAGCTGAGCGGTGGGGTCTGGCTTCAAGGTCAGGTGCATCTTTGAGGCAAACCCTGCTGTGAGCGGGTGGTTACACCGAGTAACCCCCAGAGATCCCACCTGAATCACTGAAATCAGTGGGGTTGTATAGGTGTGATGGTGTATCAGAGTCAGACCCCCTGGGACCTGGAACGTACGCACTGGTGCAGAGCTGGCTGCAGGTGTGACCGATTGCCTGTGACCTGCCTCCTTCAGAGTTTATCCCTTTTACCTGCATCTTAATTAGTCACTAAATGGCTAATGACTGCTGCTTCATCTTAGTGTTTCCCCATCATCAGTCATGTAAAACTGTCAGTATCATTTTATGACTAGTACAGTTCTCTTAAAGGAAATGGTGCTATTCAAGGGCCCATATGATGCAGAATTTGGTCTGACCTAGAGCTTACTTAATAAAAGCTTTGTCTGTTGAGTGTTAGCTTCCTCTTTCTACTCAAGTAACAGAACCACAACCTGCTTTCATTTTCTCTTACCTTCAGAGATCCAAGTTCAGACCTGTAGGAAGCATGAGAGAAAAGAGGAAGGCTGGACTTGCTGCTAAGGCAAACCTAGAGTCTAACTCAGGCCTGCCAAGACCCATTTCCACTGTGATGGACTGATGCTTCCCATTTTTCTCTCCTTTTCTCCCTCTAGAAGGTGGGAATGACAGTACTACCCTATCTTATCAAAGTATTAAATAGCTCAAGGAGTTGAGGCTTAGAAAGAACTTGGAGAGTGGCAGACAAAATACAAAACGTGGCAGCACCATGTAGTCTTCGAGGAGTTTCGCTCCATCACATAGCAAGGCCACTGGGAAGGTTACAGCAATTTAGGCTTTTGCTCAGCCCTCCTCCCCAGGATTTGGAGAGGGACTCTCAGCCTGACCTCAGCAGTTTGTGAGCCCTTGGTTCTATGGATGTGACTGCACACAGCCATGGGGCAGCAACTGTTGAGATATTTCAGGGTTTTTCAGTTTCCATTTCTGAAGAGGTAACAAGAGAAGAGCTGATGGTGTGGCTCCTTATAGCAGACCACAGAAACATCACTGCTCCTCCAGTTTTGGCAAACAAGTTATGACCAATGTTATCCTAAGTGAAAATTGCTTCTCTTTAGGAGCTGTGATAGAAAGATTCTTGAAGATCCACTTCTGTAGCAACTTGGCCAAGGAACAATTGGGTCCTTCATGCAGGGCAACTTCAGGCTGGCAGCAGGGACCTGGTTTTTGGTACCAGGCTGTGTCCCCCCTCTGTGCATGAGATCACATCACTTTAACCCTTTGTGAGGGGAGGAGGGAGCTCTCCTTGCTACTGAAGACCAACACATTAGTGCTGTGTGGTGCCAGCCACGTATCTGCCCTCAAACATGCTCGTTGTGGCTGCCAGCATTGATTGTGTTGAAGGGAAGCCCTCAGTTTATCAGGCCAAGCTTTTTCATGCCAAGATTTGCTTGGCACAGGGGAGAGGGGCATTTGTCAGGGACTGCAGCTATCCCTGAGGTTTGTTGGTAGTTTTTAAAGCTGATGTGGTCTGTGAGTGCATTCACTTGGTGGCTGCAGCTACTAGGTCACCCAGGAGGGACTTGGTCACCCCAGGCCTTGGAGGGCTGTTGGGCTGCTCCTTCCAGCCAGCCCAGTGGGATGAGGGAATGATTCTGCCATCCCTGTGCTGGTTAAGGCCACCTCTCCGTGGCAGAGAACTTAGCGTGGTCCCCATGGTCATGATACGTCCCTTCAGCCTGACTCAGGCTCCAGAAGGGCCGGGAGCATGGGGAAGAGCTGGTCTGATACGTGTGATTGTCCCACCTGCAGCCTCTTCAGTCTGATCTTTCCCTTGCCCCTGGTAGGACAATAAATGCCAACTGAAGCATGTCTAATTCTTCCCTGTCTTCCTCAGTCTGTACCTCTTTCCTTATCTGAGTAGCCAAAAATAACCTCTGCCTCCTCTTCTTTCCAAATGTTCATGCAAGATTGGCCTCACAGTACCCAAGTAGGAGAGCAAAGCACGCAGCTTGGGTTTTGTCCAAAGGGACAAAAGGGATTGAACTGCAACAAGTAGGGGGTTTCCAGAGGTGAGGCTCATCTGCAGGTATTGAGGACTTTCCAAGAAGGATAATCCAAAGTGGAAGCTTTATGAAGATCTCACAGCATCTATTTGGTTAGGTTGCATTTCATGACCTCTGTATCACAAGGCATTGCAGGAAAAAGTGAGCGTTTTGGATTCAGAGGTGTGTTGATTGTATAAAGGCATGACTTGAGTATTTTTTTTTCCTTTTTGGGATAGATTTCTTCCTGTTACTGCCCTCTTATTTGGGTATGCTTGTTCATGATTGCTAGCTGCTGGCCTGAAGAGGTTGATTGAAGCGCTGGTATAGAAATGTAATGTGTGAAAACAGAGACCTTGGCATGGATAAATAGAAAGGGGTCAGATCCTTACCAGAAGATAAATGGGTGTAGAACCTCTGCCTACAAATGTAGTCATCTCTGCTTATCCTGCTTTAAAGACCAGGAGAAAGCCAGCTAAGCTAGGGAGCTAACGTACTTGCCAGGGAAAGTACGATGAGAGATATGTCCGCATGTTCCTGCTGCCTCTTACTTGCTTTCTTGACTAACTGGACTCCTCTGGGGTGGAGGATGTGTGACAGACTGGGAGGTTGCTCCTCTCCAAAGATGAACCTTCCCTGAGGCCAGCGTGGCTCAGGCATGGGTGGCTCATGACCATGAGCGCATCAGGGAGGTGTTGCAGGAGTGGCAAGGGTTTTACTCCAGCTGGGGCTCTGGATGGAAGGGGGATGATGTGGCAAGAGCCTTCCTGATGCAAGTGCCGCACATCTCTTGCATGTCTGATGTGTGAGGCATAAGGAAGCATGGGGAAAATTCTTGAGCCTTGTAGACCACTTTATTCGTATCTCCTAGATAAGGATGGACTGTGGCAGTGGTTGTGGGTAACGCCCACTTCTCTGGGTGACTGGGAGCCCTTATCACACTTTTTGATTCATGTTAGCTGTACCTGGAAGCTTAGGTGGGACAGAAGTGCCACATGGACCTTGTGCTGGGTCTCTGCACAACAGGGAACTCTGTGAGGCTGAAAAGTCTGCGTGGGAGGTGGAGGAAGATTTGGAGGAGTATGTAAAATGAGCATTTTTCCATTTTGAGCTTTAAGCACTCAAGGAAACTTTGCAATTAAAAAAAGAACAAAAAACCTCAGCCCTCCACCTGGTTAGTTTCTGTGCATCCATGCGTGTGTATCTATATATAAAGTGTTATTTTAGAAGGCTTTCAGTTGTCTGCCATCCTCCATCTCTCATTCGTTCAGCAGGGCACTGCTTCTCCTGGCATACCAATAATAGGAGAATGGTAATGCAGGCCACACCTTAGGGCTAACAAAATGTCACCCGAAAGTCAGGATTAAAGCTAGGCTTTTGACATAGTGATCTCCCAGTGTGATACTTAGTAAAATTTTATTTCTGCCTGCTTCTGCATGATGTTCAGTTCTTCCATTCAGCTGGAGACCAGTGGTAAACCTATGGCGTCTTCAGGAGGGCCAGGATGTTTATTTCACTACCAGACCTGGAATACAGGTTCTTGAATGCTGTGCACCACTAATGCACCATTGAATAATCCTTGTAATTATTTCCCAGGTCTTTTCTTCTCAGGATACAAGTCCTGAGCATATATTAACGGTGCATGTAAGCTGGAGGCAATGGTTCTGTTGTTGGATTCAGCAGACAAGCCTGGACTAGCAGCTGGATAGGCCAGTGCTGTTGTGCTCATCATTGCTGGCTGCAGATCTGGCCCATCCACGGCAGTAGACGTAGCTGGGGAGGGGGAAGCTCTTCCGTGGCGTCACGGTCAGACTGAGAGTAGCAGGAGAGGTGAGCCATATCAGAGCTGTCACTTGTTTCTCTAAGGCAACAAAATGTTAAGTGTTTGGTCCATCAGAAATGCTCGAGGCATGTGCTTATGTGGAGCGAAGCCTTGTGTTCAAAGAACGTGTAGACATGGCACTTTGGGACATGGTTTAGTAGGCATTGTGGTGTTAGGTTGATGGTTGGACTTGATGATCTTGGAGGTCTTTTCCAACCTTAAAGATCCTATGATTCTTCAATCAGTGGGTTGTTACTACTAGGTCTGGTAGTAATGGCAAAATATCTGCCCTTCTTTGGGATTGCTAAAAAGATTTATTGAAAGCTTCCACTATCCCTTTGTAATTAAGGGCACGAGCCTCAAGTGGCATAAAAAGGCAAAGCTCCCTTGCTATCATTAGAGCTGTTCTGACTAACATGAGAGGGGACATTGGCCTCATTGTTACTGTTGGCCTTGATTACTCATTTTTTCAGGTTTCCACTCAGAGTTATTCATGCAGTTTTTCAAATGGGATATGTGTGGTGACTAAGCTGGGTTGAATGAGTCTAACATAGCTCATTATATCTTACACTAACATGAGTTGTTATTTTTAATGTACTGATTTATGATAAGTATATATATTGGGGGAGGATGAGTATTTTACTATATACAAAGATGTCTCCTTGTAATATCACATCAACTTTCAGGCAGCCGATGATGTTTACTATTTTGCAGGCAGCCATATAGAATTGGATTTAATGCTCCATGGGCTACACAAAATGATGTGCCAAGGGAACTGTAAGGCAAAAAGACTTCTAAATGCATTGTAATATTTAGTTCCTGATGTCTGTGCAGAAAGGAGCAGTCTGAGATATTTGACAACACTTGCCCACAGCTATACCAAGAAATACTGTCCCTTGTCTTCCTACTGTACGGTGGGTGCACAGTACTGCATTACTGATGGGCTATCATGCTCCTCTGATCTGCAGGACCTGGAATACCAATGCCTGGCTTTACAGCCCGGGTGGTATCTGCTCTCTGGTATCTGTCCAGCTCTAAGAGCCTGCAAGCCTGGAAAAAGTCCACCAGCATAGAAAAAGTGTATGAATCTTTTGGTTGTCTGCCAGAAAAGAGGAATCTTCAGAGGAAAACAAAAATAAACTGGCTAATTTGGTCAAGTAGATCTGAGCTGAAAAGTTGAGAGACCCATATCCTGCCTGTGAATTCGTATTTATGCATAGCGTGCGCTCAGATCCTTTCTCTAAGCAGTGGGCTCAAAGGGTTATGGAGCTGTGGTACTGTACCACCAGGAAGGTGTTTTGCAGCCTGAGGAGTCTTGTTCTTGAAACCTCTTGAGTCCCAGGGGGGACTGCAGCATCCGTAGGGTATGGCCATGTTTTATAGCACATCCACCTGACTGCTGTTAAACTGTGGCACCGTGAAACCCTTGGGTGACCCTGCCAGGTTGAGAGCTGCATGCAGGTCAGATGGTAGTCACCGAAAATATTAACTTCTTTTTTTTATACACTGCACCACTTTTCGAGTGTAATTACCACCTCTGTGTCAGTTCTGATTTCTAAATGGTTAAAGCTCATGAATCACCTTTCATTTCCCTTTTCCATAGTTTGATAATTAATGTTTTTCAGTTAAAGTGTTTCCTGTACTTCATACTTGACCATGACTGATCAACTCCAGTCATAACTGTCGTGAACGATTGCAAGTTGTGCAACATTTTCCCTTGATGAAGATGAGTGAGCTCATCATTTGGACCGAAGGTGACTCTTCTCCTAGGCATTTTTTTCATTAGCAGCGGAATAAAGCCACAGAGGAGCAGGAAGGCTCCTGCCATGGGAAAGATCAAACCAGAAGATTATGGAAAGTCTCACTGAAACCGCCTGAGATTATCACAGCCTTTTTCACTGGGCTAACAAGCACGTGCATTGGTGAGGTTAGGTCACCAAATTTTTACAGTGCTTCTCAGAGTGTGGGAGTATCCCAGAAAAATTAGGAGGCAGCAAATGAGTGAGGAGTAATAACACTCTCTTTTTACACAAGGCATAATTAACATGTGGAAATTCCTTTCAGGGAGAGTCTGGAGGTCAAGAGGCAAGCGGGATTACGAGACTGAATGAAAGACTTAGAGGGCTAATGAGACTGCTCCTAACAAATCTGTTAGAAGAAATCGAAGACACTAATGAGTGTCGCCTTCAGGAGCATTTGCCAAGGCTTGGATATTGTAGCTGTTCCTTGGTTGTCCACTGAGGGGTTCATTCAGTCTTTTGCTGAATCTCTTTGCTCTCAGAGGCTAAGTGTCACAGCAGGCGGGTCACTGGGATTGCCCGCAACACCAATTTGTTTGTATAGCATGGAGGGAGTCACCAGAAGCGTTTTGTGTGTGTGTGTAAATATACCTATGCACACTGTGTAAATTGAAACTGTTTAATATGCATAGTTGTTATAGACCTCACTAAGTTTTACAGCTGAAAAGTGTGAAGGCATGACATTGTCAAGGAGAAGGGTTGCATTTATCACCTTTTTGCTTGCAGGCTCCATTTTATATACTGACCTCAGCAAATGTAGCAAGGAAGACAGCAATATCAAGGAAAAAAAAAATCAAAACAAAGCCTCCCAGTTGCTTACCCATGCATGTTCCCAAATCCTACACTAAGCTAGATTTGAATTTTGCAAAAGCTTTTCTTTATAATGGGCTGAACAAGCAATCAGGTTAAAACAACCTCCTTTTCCCTTCCTCTCCCTGCGCCCTCCCCAAATCTGCACTGTGTAAGATCCTCTCACCAAAGTTTACAGTTTAAGCAAACATTTCTGAGCTCTTCCTGACATCAGTGTTTCTTTGCAATACCGTAGTGGACTGTGCATGTCCCAGTCCTCTGAGCGGTGGCTTGAGGTCCCTGTTGTTCCCTGGCAGACCAGGCTGCAGAATGTCAATCCAGCCAGGATGACAGAATGCTTGGAAGCCCCCAACACTCTACTGAGCCCAAGCTGAAGTTTCATTTACACAAAGTTTGCCAGAAAATCATTAGTCATGAATGAAATATCCATAACATCACACAATTGTCCTCCTGAGCTTTTATTTCATCTATTTTGAAAGGATGTGTAATTTTATAATACAATGCAGTCTTTTAAGAAATGCTGTAGATGAGAGAGGACTTATATTTGCAGTTTATAGTCCATTGTGGCAATTGCATACATTCTTCACCTGATGAAGCAATTCCTTATTTGTGTATCGAGCGCTAATTGTTTGTGTTTGCTCTGTGTTTAACACAGAAGACATTGCTCACTCCCATGGCATTTACAATTAGTGCTAATCACAGGCAGTGTAGGCAGATGTAGGTGGTATCTAAATCAAAAGCCAAATGGGTGCTGATTTTGTTAAAACTGTAGGTGGGAGCATCACTATTTCCTTCACCAGGAGCAGAGTTTATCCCTGCCATGGGTGCCCTGTGCTATCCCAGCCCCTCCTGGGAACGAAGCTGTGATCCAAGAGTTGGGAGGGGGACAGTCAATGGATAGGACAAAAACGGGGATGCCTGGGAACTGCAGGACCCCTCTTCTCTTCTGGTCTTGATGCCCTGGCAAGAAAGCGCTGGGAGGACAAGGGCAGAGGAGAGGCAGTGCTTGGGATTAGAAATGTCTTCCCTGGCAGGGAAAGCTTTGGTGATTCATTATCAGAGCCTCCATGGGTCTGAAACAATTTTGCTGCACATTTCTCAATCCCTGTTCCGCTCGTCCTGCAGATAACTAGGGGACAGGCAAAGATTCTTTTGAGAAAAAAAAAATGTTAGCAGTGAGAAACAGCATCACAGCAGCTGCTGGCAGAGTTGCTGCAGATAAGGGCTTCTGACAACTGCCATTACCCTGTTGTTTGAGTGCTTAGGGTTCAGCCATTAAAATTAGTTTGGAGCGAAAGAACTGACATTGAGTTGCTCATCTCTAAGGCTGAACACACACACACACACACACACACACACACAGTATGGTTTTTATAGTGAGGTTCCCCATTCTTGGCAAAATTTATAGTAAATAGGTTTGCTTCCATCTGTTAGCTGCATGCACAGATTTATGCATGCAGTTTGCAGGTACGGGGCACAGAGCTACAAAGGAAATTATCCAAGTGTCCTCAAAATGGGCAGGTTGCCATATGGCTGAACACATAACACACCCCAGAGCTGCTCCATGTACGCCAATGGGAACAGCACCCCGACACGCTGACATACTCAGCTGTGCCTACTGGTGCTTCTGCGCATGAGGCTGGCCCAAGTCGTGACATTTGCTGTCCACTGTTTGGCCATGATACCAGAAAGTTGTTGGTTTTCTTTTTTTTATAAAGATAATGCAAACCATAAGTTTCAATCCTTTACATTTTTATTTTTGGAACATTAGTAGATGATCTGTGCCCTTAAAGAGTAATGAAACTCCAGTGCTCATCCCTTTCTGTCCTCCACCAGCCCCTGAGCAGTGCTGCTCCTGCTAACCATTGCTGAATTGTGATGTAGGCCTGCCCATGTGGGTAGGGAAGTACATCTTCAATAATACAATGGGAAAAGTCCCTTTGGAGTGCTTATTTCTGAAGAGGTCATTCTGCACCGTAGGAAGTAAAAAACCAGAGAAGATAAATCTCCCTGAACATGTGTTGTGCCTATACAAACACA
>WHYT01016997.1:185659-198750 GCA_009806455.1 Tetrax tetrax
TCTGTGTTTAACACAGAAGACATTGCTCACTCCCATGGCATTTACAATTAGTGCTAATCACAGGCAGTGTAGGCAGATGTAGGTGGTATCTAAATCAAAAGCCAAATGGGTGCTGATTTTGTTAAATCTGTAGGTGGGAGCATCACTATTTCCTTCACCAGGAGCAGAGTTTATCCCTGCCATGGGTGCCCTGTGCTATCCCAGCCCCTCCTGGGAACGAAGCTGTGATCCAAGAGTTGGGAGGGGGCCAGTCAATGGACAGGACAAAAACGGGGATGCCTGGGAACTGCAGGACCCCTCTTCTCTTCTGGTCTTGATGCCCTGGCAAGAAAGCGCTGGGAGGACAAGGGCAGAGGAGAGGCAGTGCTTGGGATTAGAAATGTCTTCCCTGGCAGGGAAAGCTTTGGTGATTCATTATCAGAGCCTCCATGGGTCTGAAACAATTTTGCTGCACATTTCTCAATCCCTGTTCTGCTCGTCCTGCAGATAACTAGGGGACAGGCAAAGATTCTTTTGAGAAAAAAAAAAATGTTAGCAGTGAGAAACAGCATCACAGCAGCTGCTGGCAGAGTTGCTGCAGATAAGGGCTTCTGACAACTTCCATTACCCTGTTGTTTGAGTGCTTAGGGTTCAGCCATTAAAATTAGTTTGGAGCGAAAGAACTGACATTGAGTTGATCATCTCTAAGTCTGAACACACACACACACACACACACACACACACACACACACACACACACACACACACACAGTATGGTTTTTATAGTGAGGTTCCCCATTCTTGGCAAAATTTATAGTAAATAGGTTTGCTTCCATCTGTTAGCTGCATGCACAGATTTATGCATGCAGTTTGCAGGTACGGGGCACAGAGCTACAAAGGAAATTATCCAAGTGTGGACTTGTTCTCTGTCCTCAAAATGGGCAGGTTGCCATATGGCTGAACACATAACACACCCCAGAGCTGCTCCATGTACGCCAATGGGAACAGCACCCCGGCACGCTGACGTACTCAGCTGTGCCTACTGGTGCTTCTGCGCACGAGGCTGGCCCAAGTCGTGACATTTGCTGTCCACTGTTTGGCCATGATACCAGAAAGTTGTTGGTTTTCTTTTTTTTTTTATAAAGATAATGCAAACCATAAGTTTCAATCCTTTACATTTTTATTTTTGGAACATTAGTAGATGATCTGTGCCCTTAAAGAGTAATGAAACTCCAGTGCTCATCCCTTTCTGTCCTCCACCAGCCCCTGAGCAGTGCTGCTCCTGCTAACCATTGCTGAATTGTGATGTAGGCCTGCCCATGTGGGTAGGGAAGTACATCGTCAATAATACAATGGGAAAAGTCCCTTTGGAGTGCTTATTTCTGAAGAGGTCATTCTGCACCGTAGGAAGTAAAAAACCAGAGAAGATAAATCTCCCTGAACATGTGTTGTGCCTATACAAACACACGGGGATCTGGTAGCTGCTGTTGTCAATGTGTATGTCTACTGCAATGCCTCTGGAAATACCTCTTGGAAAAATTGTTCTTCCTTAGTGATTTTCTGTGGTGTTTCCGAAACACCATGTGTGCCTGATCACTGCTTATTGGGTGGATTTTCCCTGGTCAAGCAGAGAAGCAGAATGGAGTCGGGATGTGGAGGGGAACCGGAATATCTTACATCAGATGAAGGGTGTAATCCCCTCTTTGGGAAGTGGGAGAGCCAAAAGGGATCAGGGAGATGGTGAAGGGGAGTTTTCTCTCGCAGGATGAGTGCAGGGATATAACTGCCCCTTGCTGAACTTTAATCCCATAGTGGCCATAGGACCCATGTCTGTGGCCCCACCTGAAGACCATAATCTACTCACAGCTCCCACGGGGGCAGTGTGACAATGACTTAATTAACACTCATCAAGAAAGAACCTTTCACTTCATTATATCATCACTTTTTATTTTTACACTCCTTCGATTAGATTAAAACCGTGAGTAATTACTCGCACTGTTGACTTTGGCATCTCCTCTTAGATCTCCTGCGATACGCAGTGAACAAGGGGGGTGAGTCAGAGCACTGGAGGGATCTGGGGGTGGCATCTAATTTAGGCAGCGATGGTCAGGTGCCTCATCTGGGTGGTTTGGGTGCCTCATCTGGATGACATGGCTGCCTAGAAAGGAAGAGGACTAAAATCCTGAATGAAAGTCCCTTAACAGGACTCACAGCAGACCCATGTGATGCCTGGAGTGACAGCATTTGTCGTAGCAGTGCTAGTGCTGCCTCTGACAGGGAAAAAAAAGCTGTTATTTACTTTCTTGCTGGCCAGATGGAATTAGTCATATTTGAAAACTGTTTTAATCAGACTAATAGTAAATACACTCGCTCAGCTAGGAAAAATCCTTTTCAGTTTTGAGGAAATATGCTTGATCTGCCTAATGCAGCACAAAGGATTGGCACAGCTAGGAAATATTTGCACAGTGCTCTGTCCAGGTGATTGTTTTACTTAACTTTGCTACCAAAACCTTTCGCCTTTGCTAGGTTACAGCCACCTCCACTGGCTTCTGCAGCATTTTAAGGCTGAGTCACCACCTCATAAATAACATACAAAGTCCTGCAAGTTTACTGTATCTTTATTATTAGATCTCTGTAATTCATCACCTTATTTTGGAGATGAAGGAGAGGAAGCAGCATTCTTGGAGCGTGTTCATAAAAGCAAAATTTAGGAAAGTGAGCAGAATTTGGAAACAATGGTGAAAAACACTCAGGCATTGTTTAAGCCATCAGCCTCTCACAGTGCGTTGCTGCTGATGTGGGATTCACATAGAACTGAAATTCTGACATGTGTCATGGTACGCTCTTACTGGTTTGATCTTGAGACTGGGAGACATCTGCCCTGGATTCTTCCTTGTGTGCTTGCTCCTCACCTTTTTATATCCTAAACAGTCTAGTTTTAAGTCACCTGGAATCTCTAAGCGACCATGACCCTCCACCCCTTGTACAAGATCATATCACTCAGGTGGTCACTTTGGAGCTTGTAGGGCCACTTCTGTGTATGGCACCATTTGACCGGCTTGCAAAGTGCCAAGTCCTCTTTTCCTCAGATGGCATGGAGGACTGGTCAATGTGCTGACAACGCTTTGAGGACACACAAGGTCCATTATTATTAACTCACTCTAAACTGTTCTTCAGTGGCGAGGAACAAGGCCAGTCTGGGGGTTGGTGTGGTTGTTGGCATGTGGGTGGTGTGGGCAACACCAACTCAGCTGTGGAGAACTGGCACTGCCACTGTTTTCATCTGTAGTGACTCTTTCCCGCCAGAGCTGAGAGGATGACCCATGAATTACAGAGATCACCTGCAGAAGGCCACCATGGTGGAGTAATGGAGCAATACAGGGTTGCATGCTAATGACCCTTACAGTAGTGACAGCCAGTCCCACACCTCCCTGAATACCACCATGCATACCAGTTCAGGTGCTGCTCTGCAGAAGTGAAGCGATCTGTGATTACAGCTTGGCCATCCAGTTCCCAATATCTGCAGCTTGCTGCTGAGCAGAGAAACAAGGGCTGAGCTGACCAAAGACACCAGCAGACACTGAAGTGAAGCTATAGCTGTGCTCCTTTTGAGACTGCCATAGGCAGAACAAAACCAACTAACCCAAAACTATGACATGAACATGTCACAAAGAGATGTCTTTTCAATGCATTGCACCCGCTGCAGGGCAAAGTGCTTCTGGGATCTGGAGCCAAGGCCACTGCTTGCTGGCAGGGACTTACAGCCAGCTCATAAGCAGCCATGTGGCTGCCTAGTGAGAACGGGATACTTACAGAGACTGAAGGAACTCATTAGAAGTCAGGAGAACTACAGGAATTGGACTGGAGTTAAGACAAAGGACTGGTCAGCTGTTGGCTGCATGCCGAATTGCTTTCAGTAGGTAGCGGGGAGGAAAATGATTACTGGACCAATCAACAAATCAATCTCTCAAGGAGGTATCCAAGTGGATGGTAGCTGTGGTGATAATCCTCCGTGGGCTGGGGAAGCAAGCCCGAAGTGTGTAATCTCCACTGCTGACATCTGTTGTGTGAGTCCCTGCATTGTAGTTTCACTATCCATCAGCTGCAGGATCATCAGCATGGGAAAACAGAAGTTGTAAGAAATGCCTAGGACATTAATATTAACACTAAATAAACTTGGATTTATTTTTTGTGCCTTGCTAAATAAGAAAGAGAAGGGCACTGTGATTTCCTATTAGGAGCAGTCAGCCTAACCCAAGCATGGGTGATCTACCTTCTAAGCAAGAAAAAGCATTTTGCACAAAATCTATATTTACGACCAAATGCTGCTCGCTGTACTCTTGCAACTGGGCATGAGGGATCCAGCTTCCTCTTCTCCCTCGATTCCATCATGTTGTTTTTCCTTCTACCAAGAGTGGTAGAAGTCACTTAGGAAGTCCCTCAATCCCATGAGTCAACTGAACAGGATTTGCCTTGAAATTTTTATCAGTTGCCACCATTGATTATACTGATCAGCTGGTTATACTGTCCTGCTGCTCTGCTACCTGAATCACCTGCACCGATTTATGTGGTAAGAGTGTAGTCTGCCTGCTTAAAGTTTGGTCACAAGGGTGAACCACCCAGTGAGAACCAAATTGGTCTGTAGTTTTCTCCTACCATCTTTAACCTTCAATGTCCTTCCCTTATCTCCCAGTGGCTTTAATATATTCACCTCACAAATGAAGAGGAGACACCTCAACCATGGCAAGCAAACATGCTGTTCCCTTTGGAGCAACATCCTTTTTAGAGGCTTGGCAAGGCCAGCGCCTCACACAAAGCTAGAAGTGGCAGTGACCTCCCAAGGAAAGAACTTGGCAGCAGCAACCTGCGAGCTGGTGTCCCCCATCACCTCACCTCACCTGCAGGGATAAGCAGGGGCTTGGCTTCCTGCACCTCCTCCATGAAGTCCTGGCAGCATCGTGGTTGATGGGCTGAAATTAAGGGAGATCACAGGCGTGTTGTGGGACCCAGCTGGCAGCTGTGAGAGCAGAAGGAAGCAAGGAGTGGTTTTCTGGTGGGAGGAAGGGTCTGTGGAGGCAGGAGATGCTTTTGATTAAACTCTCATTTCTTTTAGAGGGAAAGTCTCTTCATTGAAAGCTGCACAAACCTGCACAGGGCTCATTGGCCTTCAGTACAATAGACTGGCAAGGGAAGCTCCCTTTGCAGTTAAACTGGTTTGTTGTATCAGCGTAAGGAAGATGGTGAGCATAATTGTTGCTCACTGCCTCGGGGAAGCAGAGGAGGAGGGAAACGAGCTCATCCAGTGACCCAGAGCACTTTGCTCGTTGACTAGCAGGATGAAAATTAGGAGCCCATTCATACAAATTCCACTTTCCCTGTTGCTTGACTTTGGCTGCATGGGTGTGATTGCTGGTTGCTCAACTGTGGTGGGAGGCACGGGCTTTGTGAAGCAGAGTGAGAGCCCTGGGCGGAGGGTGCCGAGGAGCCCCTGCTGTACCTACTCGCCTCTTGCTGGTGATAACAAGCTGTGGCTTGTGCTGTGGTAGTCATAAGTAGAACAAGGTCAACTGCTGTTCAGTCAACATGACAGAAATAGAGTTGATCTCAATAAAATCCCAGCTCTTTCTTCCTGTTAACTTCTCAGTTCCAATTTTAGGATTGTTGTAATCAAGCTGAGGAAGAGGCCATTTATCTCATGGAGGGGAAGTTGCTTGAAGCCTGGGCAGGAGGAGAGGAGTTGCTTGGAAATGTACTGTACAAAATGAGTCTCTGTTCCACAGAGAGGGCCTGTGCAGTTCAGGAGCTGTTCCCGTTCAGTCATCAGTGTGGCCACACAGAAGGTACATGAGTCAGAAGAGGACCTGTTCTCCCTCCCCGCTGGCGGTGGCGGTACTGAAGGAGCTGAACCATCTAGTCTGGCCAAGCAAAAGTTTCCAGGTTTACAAGTCTGCACATCCATTAAACTGTTAAAACTCTGGCTTTGCGCTGAGCCTCCCCTGCCTGCTGCCAAAGAATAGTGATGCTCTTTTCGTTGCAGGCGAGATGCTGACAGCTCTGTCTAATACAGACGGAAATGGGGTGGAGTGGAAACTGGCACTGAATGCTAATCTAAATGAGCAACAACTTAAAATACAAAGCCTCCACCATAAACACATTAGTTAGGATGTTCTCTTCAGACAAACATTTGGAGTGGTTTTATGATAGTTCTGTTTTTTTTTCCTCTGAAACACCTGCGAGTGCCAGAGCGCAGTGCTGCTGACATCTGACTTTACCTCACAGCCTGCCTGCGCACATCCTCCATCCCTCATCTCTCCTGGGATGGAGAGAGGGCTGGGAGCCCAGGGTCCTTCTCCCTGGTTAAGTGGGCGAGTGACCCATGTCATTGACATCCCTGAGAAAGGCTGGCATGGGCTTAGGCAGTTTTCAAGCAAAGGAGCAGAGCTGGTTGTGCTTTGCTGGTGAAGCTTTTCTGCTCTGTGCCCCTGGGCAGGGGCAGAGCTGCCCACCCCAGCTGCTCGCTGCTGTCCCTCTGCTGTTTTGGCACAAGTGCTGGTGCAAATTCAAGAACTGACCTGGTGTGAGAAGAGGTAGAGTAAGGGGGATCCATGCCTCTTCTGCTGGTTCCTGTCTTTGTGGGATCGTGGCATGATCTCCGCACACCATGTGCCTGTGTGTGTGGACCAGCGCAGAGCAGGCAGTGAGGCAGGAGCAGCAGCTGGAGGTGACGTAGGCACAAAATGCTGGATTAAAAAGTTGCTTGCGAACCAGGACTGCTAGCGCCGGTTATCTGGGCTGCGATTTGTCCCCTGGTAGGCAGAACACTCATGGCAGTGAGTGGGGCTGGTAGAATCTCAGCTGTGTTATAAAGGCACATCTGCTGTCTAGTGGGGCTTCCTCTGGCTGTTCAGCATTGTGCTTTTTCACATCCCTGACCGTCAGAGCCTGGCCAGTATTTACAGCCAAGCAGGACCAAAACTGTGGTCCAGGTGGAAGGTCTGATGTGGAAGCTTGTTCTGGAAGAGGAGAACCCTCTCACATAAGACAGGAGCTGACCTTCCAGAAGAGCGGCTGTATGAAGGCCGCTGGTGAAACAGCTACAGCAGCAGTTGAAACAAGCATCTCTGAAGATCTGTCCTGGTATGCTTCCAAGTGCAGATAAGCCATAAAGGTCATATTCCTGTCCTGTTTCCTCTTTTGTTTATGGAAGTGGAGGGAGAAATATGCAAGACAGTATTCTCACTCTTGTGGCTCAGGAGGGAGGAGCCGCATTGGCCCGTGAAAGAAAAACCAGGAGGGACAGCACACAAAAGCAATAGCTGTCACTTCTGGCAGGCAGGTAGCCGTCCTTACCAGCACAAGGAGGAAAGACCTTGGCCTTACCTGGCTTTGCACAGCTGATGTTTGCCTGGGAGCATGCCTACAGGCAATGGTGTCAGCTGCGGCATGCCCTCACCTACCCTGTGCATGTCCATCTACAGTTCCCAGGCTGCCAGGACAGGACAATCGGATATTCGCCTCTGGGAAGGAGACCTTGTGCCAGTGCACCGAAAGGCAGAATCTGCTCTCACCTAATCGATAGGGTGGTTTGGGTGCAATGGAGAGCGGGATTTGGCCCAGATGGCTGTCAATAGCACTTCAGCTTTCTCAGCTCACAGTTATCGTCAGGGCAGCGTTCATGCACTTATTTTCCAATAGAGCTGATTTGAATAATTCACCCTCCCTGATCTGTTTTTTAAGCCAGGAAAGACTAGCCTTTATGACCCCAAGCTGCTGAACAGGGCTCTAGGAGTGACTCCAGCTGTACTTTTTTCACCACTCCTCTTGCTTCCTAGCTCTGCTCCCCATCACCAGAGCCTTCCCCTTTGGCTCTTCTAAGGAGAGACACAGTGAGTGCTCTCACCCAATCTCTAAGAAAAGGAAGTAAGACCACATCTGGCCTCGACGTAATTTATAAATAAAGACCTTCAGAAAGCAGTTCCCTTTTTCTTTTCACACTCTCTTACTCCTTCCCTCCCTGGCCCTCATGTCCCCTCCTGCATGGCACAGATGTGCCGCCTGTCCCTTCCTGTAGACGTGTTCCTAGTGTTGCTTTGTGCTGGTGGACAGCATGGGGGCTCTGGGAGCACACCTGAAGACTTCTTGTGACCAGGGTCTGTTCTGCTCCCTGTGGTACACGTACTCTGGGAAGGTCAGTCACTGCGTGCTCACTCACACAGCTGCTGCCTAAATAGGGAAATCATAAAGATAAAAGGCCTATAAAAAAAAAAATAAAAATCTGTATCTTTCCTGCTGAAGTTCTCTGGCTCAGCTGCAGCCAAAGATGGCTGGAAAAGCTTAAATACAAATGAGCAAGTTGGACCCAGGCAAGTTTTGAAAATCTAGCTGACTTTACTGAAGCAAACTCCTATTTAACCATTCCTCTGTTGCTTTAAAGGTGGCATATACTGCCGGGTAAGTGGAAATATGTTTGTTTTGAAACCCTGGGTAAATGTCCTGTAGAGGAATTAAAATGTCAATCTGTATCTGCATTTGTTTAATGAAATTGTATAAACAAGGCTGTGAGCACACATCATCTCTTCACTCAAGCACTGTGTTTTAAAGGTGTCGAACCACTTCCCGCTCCTCCCAGCGCCCAGCCGCACCCACGCTCTGTGGGCAGAAGGGTCACGGGGGTGGTCACAAGGCTTCTAGAGGCAAATTCCCCCTGGTTAGCTTGTCCCCTACTTCAGCTGCTGTTCAACCTAACCTGTCCCACCTGCAGAAGCTCGGGGGGCTTGCAGGGTCGTCTCCAACCAAGATCTGCTACCAAGCGCCAGGAAGGCAAGGACGTCTGCAAGGGCTGTGGGTGAGCATCCGACCACAACCCCACGGTGATGGCTGACAGCTAAACTGGAGCAGGCATGGAGGTCAGCAGATGTGGCTGGACTTCACCTGTCTCACTGCCTGCATTGTTGCTTTGTTTAAGTGACGCTGCTCACGGCTGTGTCCTCCTTGCCCAAATGGTCCTGTGACATGTGCTGGGGAATGGATACGTGGCATCACCTGCGGCTTACTAAACCCATGCAGGCTGCTTACTGTGCAGCAAAGTCATCCATGTGGAATTACAGTGCCATAGCTATTACATTTTGATTTCTCTCCTAGGTCATTTAATAGCAGCTTCCCTACTGAGGATAAGCCAAAAAGCAAGCGGGAGTGCAAGGATATATTATTATGCCTACTACTGGACCTCATTTTCCTTATAAACTCATTTTTTGCAGTTTTAAACCCACCCCCCTCCTTAGAAGATGAACTGTTTGTCTAAAAGGGGTTATGTTTCCTTGCACTAAAGGGTCACTTAAGAGGGAAGTTTGTATTGTATGGAGGAAGGTGCCTTGAAAACAGATTTAAAAAAAAAAAAAAGAAAAAGTGGGTTCTTGCAAAAGGCTAACAGAAACTAAATCAAGTGGTTTCTCAGCTTTGCCTGTGTAGTGAACTGACATTCCTAATAAGGACAAATGTGTTGCCTTAAAACCTATCAAGAATCAAAGAGTGCTTAAAAAACCAAACAGGCAAACTTAAGTAGTGAACTCACAGAAGCTTGGTCTGGCCCCAGGGAGAGCTGCTTTTAGCCAGTTCATGCGATCACTGCTGAAGTGCAAGATACTGGTTTCCTACTTAAATACTGTGCTGGTTATCACCTTTGCTTTCCCCAGGTTTCCCTATTTTCTGCTCCACGGTGTAAGCTGTTGTGCAGCTTTGGGCAAGTCGTTCAACCTCTTGCTTCCCATTTCAGCTGGCAAAATTGGGAACTTACTTTACTCTGTTTACATCTCAGTCTCAGGAGGGACTGGCAACTGTCCTTTCCTGTCTTTACACAGCCTGCCATGGTGAGCACCTAACTTTGGTTGTTACTCTGCTCCTCAAACCAAAATAATGCTACCACTGAGAGGGCAGCGCCGACGGCAGCAGACACCAGAGTGCCCGGGAGAGCACAGGGCATGGCAGAGGGATGCACCGTCTCCTACATCAGGTCAGATCCTTTCCTCCCACATCATTTCAGAGGAGATCTGCATGCTAAGGGGCAGACAGGACAGCAGACCTTCCTCTCCACTTAAATGCAGGGTGGGTGCTGCACATGGCTGTGTTGGTGAAGGTAATTATTTTTTTTTAATCCCAAAGAAGCTAAAAGGTCCCTGATTGTAGAGCAGAAGATAAGAATGGTTTGACGTGGAAGAAATCTTTCAATAACAAGAGACTCTTTAGTTTGAGAGCTCTTAAGGGATGTCTGTGTTATTGGTGAGAATTTTGATGGCTTCCTTTTCACATCTGTTCAATATTCAGCCTGTGTTTGTAGTAATCTTTACCCTTTTTGTGAGGTTGAACGGGTTTGATTGGATTTTATGCAATTAGTATATTGTGAGAGTTTGTGAGGATTTGCTTCAATTCTGAGATGATTTCTCTTTGTCTGCTGTGGTTTTCTACAGATATCTGAGCAAGTGCACCATGATGGGAAAAGCATTTGAGTAAAATGAATGTCAAAACCCCATGTGCTGCTACTGCTGGAAGTGGGAATTTAACTAAGATCTGCCAGCTTTCATAGTAAGAATTCTTGTATGCTTTTCAGAAAACAGAAGTTTAGTTGTTAGGGGATAGATAAGTCGTGTCTCTTATGGGTTTTGAATTACAGAAAGCAAAAGCATTTAGAAAGAAATTTGGTCATTGAATATGCTCAGAAAAAAAAAAAATCACAGCGGGTTGTGGTTTCTGAGAGCAGGAAAAAGGCCAATCTTATGTCATAGGCTAATAAAACATATTAAGGATGAAGTCAGTAAAAGTTCTGTAGGAAATCCTCTGAAGCCAGGGATGAATAGCAACTTATAGTCAACGTTATTAGAAAAATATACAGTTAAGTCAAGTATGAGGCAAAATTACATTTGGCCTCCCTTTGTATTGTAAGAAAACTTGGCAAAGGCTGAGTATCCTTCAGAAGGAAGCAGTGCTTGCCACGAGTAAGCTCTGCATGGCTTTTCTGTGAGGTGAGGTCTTCCATGAACAAGTCATGAAATATCTCCTCGGTTCATGTTGTTAGTACTGAGAAATTTGGTCAGAAAGTAAAAGATAGCTAAATCAATGATTTCATATGCTTTCCAGCAAATCTTTGCTCTAGGACACATCTAGCTTTGGGAGGATGCCCAAACACAGAAAGACCATTTCCAGCTGCCCTGGTTGGAAGGACCATTTCAGGTGGTAAATTGAGCACAAGCTCATGGAGAGCTCCTTTCCCAAGCCTGAGTGTGGCTTGAAAGGGCAGTTTGGAGGGAAGCATGAGCGAACCCTCCTCTCTGTGGTGAGCCCGGTGCCAACCACAGCAAGTCACGGACAAAGAGGAGTAGAGATCATGAAAACGCTACAGTGGTGTCTCATGCTGGCACCTCCAGGGAACTGAACCATGTTTGTGGAGAGAGTCTGAGACCGATGCATTTCTCCATTGATCTGCTCACTCTCTGGTTGGGGAGGACAGCTGCTAATGCAGTAATTACATGCCAGTATTAGAAGCCCAACTTGCCTTTATGCTGGGTATCATGGTGACTTACATTTTTATAAGCCTTCAGGAGGTAATACCTCCAGACTGCAGTCTTTGCTGGAGTGAAGGACGTAGCCACCCCATGATTGACTTGCTCAAAGTCTTTGCCCATGTGTTTGCCCTCAGTGGGAGCAGATTGCAGGAGGTGAAGCTGTTGCATGTGAGAGCCTTGCCCCAGTTCCCCTTTCCTCTCCTGCATGCAGGAGAACCGGTGCCCTACTGAGGCATCGCAAAACTGGAAACCAAAAGCCTGAGTTTGCCCTGGATGAGTCACAGTCCTGCAAGAACGTTTAGGGGAAAGTAACTGTTTAAGGGATGGCTGTGAGGAGAATAACTTGACTTGCTGTTGAAGTTAGAACTATTAATCAAAAAAAAAAATCAAGTATTCAGTGCTTCTGAAATGTTATCTGTTTTTGTGAGTTTTTTTAACCCTGATTTGCTGAATGCTGATATTACTGCATTTTACACTATTTTTGGTAAAAGTCCCAGTTGGATTGGTAGTCACAGCTTGAAAATCCCAGCTGAAAAATGAGTTCTCTATGTTCACCCTAAAAGCAAAATCTTTGGGGGTTAATTTATGTTCACTATTATCACACTGACAACATCTTGTCTGCTCCAACTTCACCCTTCCTCCTCTAGCTCAAAGGATTTGCGTTCGTGGTTGTAAGTGAAACTCATGGTGGGATGCATCGTTCTGGCGATGCCACTTTCCCTGTCTCTGATGTGATGGATTGATATGTGATGGATTGACAGGTGATGAGATGTGGTTGCTGAACCAGGAAATGCTAAAATGGATTTTGCACAGTGGGGAAGGAAGGGGTGCAAAGATCTCATGCTGCTGCCAGGTACCTTCCTAGTGTTTGATGAGTAGATCCCTCTGGCTTGGAAATCAATTTTCACCTTTTGCCTTGTAGTGCACTTGTAGCAAGGGTGAGAGCTCATTATTTCACCCATGTCAAGGTCTGACAAAAGGATGAAAGGGATTTATACTTGTCCTCGTAACTGGTCCCTAAAATCTTGCCCTCAAGCCTGTATTGCTTTCCTTTTGACACTGGGAGAGTCCAGTCTAATCCAAAAGCTCACCATCTTTGCCAGGCAAGGATGGATTGGCAGTACGTCAGAGGCTGGATTTGATCTGAATTGGAGCAACTGGATCCACCTTTCACATAGAGGTTGGGCAGGGGGAGACCCACAGGCCCAGAGGGTTCCTAGCCACATGCCGGGGCGGGGGGGGGGGCATCTTCTGCCCTCCCCGTGATTTGTAGCTGCCGTGCAGGCAAGTTGCTGTTTTTTTCTTCTCAAAGTCTCTTGTGCGGGCTTATTTTTCTTAGAGAAGGGTTGCTTGGAAAAGCACTTAGAAAGCAGCCTCCTTGATTTGACGCCACTTGTGGACCACCGAACTGCTGGTTGTGGGGGCCGGGGAGAACACGCCGTACCAAAAACTCTGGGAGTGGGTGGGTTTGCTCTCCATGCCCTGCTCTGAGGAGGTTGCCCGTGGGTTGTGTAAGTCGCTGTGCCCACAACGCGTCCGGGCTACGGGGCACCTGCA
>WHYT01016997.1:204816-260552 GCA_009806455.1 Tetrax tetrax
TCCCCCCCCCCCCCTTCCTCTCCCTCCACCCCCCCTTCAGTATTGGGAAGGAGAGGAGGAAAAACAGTGAAAAAACAGTGTCCCTTCTGCTTGAGGCCAGCGGGAAAGCTGTTGCTGAATTTGTGAAGTGAAAGCATGGCGGTGCGGCCTTGGCCCTCCTTGGTGGGCTGGTGCCCCTTTCTCTCTTGCAAACCCAACAGCGAGATATCTCTGCCTTCCCCGAGCGCCTCGGCTCATAGTGAAAGTGGCCTGGAGTCTGGGGGGGTTTGTGTGCTTGAGTTTGCTGCTGGGACCTAAAAATAGGAAGTGGAAAATTCATTTGCATTCAGATGAAGTATTTAGGTTTGGAGTTGAACATCTCTCTTCCAAGTTAACTTAAATCTACAAAATAATAACAAATAATACAAATCTACAAAGTAATAAACAAAAATGAAAAATTGAAGCATCTGTGCCAACACATTTCCACACCTTTTAACTCAAGCAGAATTGCCTTTGTCTCCCTCGCCGGTGCCTATCAGCGTTGTCTTCATCTGCCCTTCCAGCCCCAGCTAAGTCTTGTGTTTAGTTTTTAAAGGCTTCTGTGTTTGACTGCAGGTAAACACAAATTTCAAAAGCAGAGGTGCAAAGTGGAATCTGGCATATAATATTCCCCCCCCCCCTCCCCTCACTTGTGTGCTGTGAACTGAGGGCTGGACTGCTGGAAGGGCGATGGGGAGGAACCAGCTGGTGGTGATAACAACTGGTTGCTTCTCTGTTCTTGTTCCTGGTCTGAGGAGCTTATTTATGCTCTGGCTTTCAGTCTTCTCATTGCTCATCTAACAGAGAAATAAATGAAGTGACTTGCTCTCATTATAGCGGTGAGTGTAAGACCTGCCAGCAAACCACTTCACGCTTTCTGCCACGATCTAAGAATAGCTCCAGATCTCTTACCACAGCAAAAGCCGCATATCCTCAAAGTTTCAAACAATTACGGAGGGACTGAGACACCTATAAAAGGACTAAGTACCTGGTTTATGTTGTCCCATGTTCGTGTAAAATACTGTGATCAGCTGCCTCTGGAATACGTGGCCTGGTCATAATCTGTTGCAAATAATATATTAATTTCTATTATTAATTATATAACTTAACAGTGCTAGTGTTACTTTAAACCCTGATTGGGTTACAGTGCGCAAGTGTATTTTGAAAGTAAAACTTGACGCAATGGTCAACAAATCCAGCTGACCAACAAAACACGTGCCTGGCACTTATATCCACCAGAGATCTCCGCTGAATAACTATTAGGTCACAGTTGTAATAGGGAAATGTGTATTTTTAAGTGTTAAGTAATGCATGTGAAATGTCCAATGTGTTTAAAACTAAAATGTATTCCTTCTGTGCTGCAGAGGAAATCTGGCCCTATCAGTCACTGGAGAAAAAAAAAAACTTCTGCTGGCTCAATTACAGCTGAGACTTCACCTTCAGTTTTCAGACTTTGATTGCTGGAGTTTAAAAAAAGTACCTCTTTCTCCACTGGAATAGACAATCTTATTGGCCATAACACTTGAAAATTGGTTGTATGTGTCTGTACTTCTTGCATATAGATAAATTGGGCCAGTACTGTGGTTGGAGACCACAATTTTTTCTGCACTTTGAGGAGAGGCTTCTGCAGGGGAGCGTACCTCTAAACTTTGCCTATTCAACAGTAATGGAAAGTGTAGCATTTCCTCCCAGCTGATGGCATCTGAGAGTTCAGAGTGCTGGCTTGCACAGTGCCTGTCACGTTTTTAACTGTCCTTGGGGCGAAGAGAGCGATGACACTGCCTTGGAAAGAGAGGAACAGGAAAGGCACTTTTTTTTTCTTAGCTCTCCAGCTACTCATACCCGTGGAAACCAAACTCAGAGTCAAGAAGCAAACTGTTACATTAAGCAAATGATCTCTGATGCTTGTAAAGAAAAATCTGGCTCCAGCTCTGTTTAAACTGGGGAGGCATCCTCTGCAATGTTCCTGGTAGGTAGACATTGGATTATAATTATCTGGATGCCTCATGTGCTGCCCTTACCCTTACCCTGCTGGAGGTGAGGCATTCTGCTAGTAAAATCTTTATGGAGTTGCTTGCTGGTGTGTCTTCTGGATTTTTATTCTTAAGGTGAGCACTGCCTTTTTGAGAGGCTCAGGGTGGAAGAGTAGCTGTATTTGAGGTCTGAGTGGTGTCTGGATGTTAACTGATACAGACAGACCTTTTTTTCAGGACCTATGCATGGGTTGTTTTCCTTCTGAAGCAGCAGCCAATGTTTTTACTACGCTTCAGAGCACAAAAGTTTGTAATGAGATTACCTTGGCTTTACCATGCATTTGAAGTGGGGAATCAGCCGCTTGTCTTTGGGCTATGATTATTTCTTTACTCTGTGAAGAGCCACATTATAATTAGGTTTTTTTACTTATGCAAGCAACTCTGAAGTGAAGAAATACAACACGTAGGAGCAGCATGCACGCAGTCTTAACATTTGTCTTTTTTGCCTGTTTACCAGCCAACCAGGAGAGAAACACTTCTCAAATATTCAGCATTGGCTTGCAGGGCTACAGAAGTCGCACTCTCAAGAAATAAATTATGGTAATCTATGAATATCACCTAATGCATTGTTCTTTTGCACATAAGATTATGCGTGGTGCCGTGCTCTTGTTGGGAAGTCTCTGGTGGGCCTGGGAGAGCGCTGGCCACAGAAATCACAAGGCTGACCTGAATTATTTTGAGTGGTTGTTTGCCTGGAGCTTTGTTCTAGGTACTCACCTGAATCTGTCTTCAGTGTTTTTTAAGCACCTCTGTACTGTAAAAGTTAACCTTTTTTTTTCTTCTTTTTTTTTTTTTTTTTTGAGGTTCTTGTTATCACAAAGGTGTTTGGCAAGCTGGGGCTTAAAGAAAAGCGGCAGATATCATGGGTGTCACCTTTCCCCTCAGCCCCTAAAAGTCAGAGCTGGCAAAGAGTCCTGTTGAGTGGAGGCTGGATAAAGGTCCTGTCTTGAGCATTGCACTTGCTTCTGCTCTAGCTGGCGAGTATTTCAGGTCACTGCCTTTCACCTGGTCTTGATCCGATGAATGTTGATGGTTATGGTGGTAAAGCTCACATGTGTGCAAGTGCCTTTGGGTTTGGCCATCAGCCCTGGCTGTGCCTCTCGATGCACCCTATGTGGAGGCAGAACAGGGGGCTGCTGTGAGCAGGAGGCATGCAGGGGTTCAGCAGCGTTATTTCTCCATCTAGGAAGTCGCGGGGTGCTCGTGGTTTCTGTGCGGAGTGGCTGATCGATGCTCCAGGCTTCAGTAGTGAAGCTGTGGGGTTGTGTTTTTTTAATGCCTTGTGACTTTTCAGTACAGGAAACTCTTTTCTTCATTTAATATCTATGATTAAGGCAACCTCATGTCTGGAAGCATCTCAGCCTGTTGGAAGCTGGTTTGGTGTGTCCTCCCTTGCTCTGAAACACGTCCGTTCCCCAGGAGCATGCGTCCCTCCAGAAGATGGTCTCTGACTTCGTTCTGGACCTGTCCAGCAGCATCTTAGAGCTGGAAGGAGAGGAGTGGGGAGATGGGAGAACTAAGCATCTCTTCTGCAGAGTGCAGACAGGGGTGATCTGGCTAGAGGGATAACTCTGTGCCTAGGTAGCAGGGCAGTCTTGGGGTCAGGGTAGCTCTGGCCGACACTGTCTCTCACTTTACACACAACAGACTTGCTGTAGGCCTTGGACAAGTCCAAGTTTTAATCTGTCTGGGTTTTCTCTTTCTATCTTCTGCACCGTTTGTGACAGTTCATCTCTCTTGTTGCCATGTCAGTGTTAATTATGGCTTCTCCAGGTTCACCCACCTTTGCTGTGGTGCCCTGGAATGATGCAGCTGCCTGTTCCTGAAAGTTGGCTTGCAAGTGCCCCCTTCCCCTTCTACCTTAACAGAATGTCTTTGCTAAAGTGATAAACTGCAGGCTCTGATTTGCATCTAGGGGATTTTTGTTCTTTTAAAGATTCAAGGTTTGTTTTCATGTCTTTCTCTGCCTTGGTAAGCAGGTTGCCTCCTTCCTAAAGGGAAGATCTACTTCCAGTGAAGCGACCAGGACCCAGAAGGGGCACAAGCTTGTCATCTCCTGGCACTTTTTTTTAGTGGCGCCCCTAAGAGTGTGTCCCAGGAGAGCGTGTGCAAGAGAGACCTGAGCCAGCAAATCTGCAGGAACCATCTGAGACCTTGTAGGTCTGGGTGCCACCTAGTCCCTCTTGTCCTGTAGGAATGAGCCTCCGATTTCTGCTGCTTGGGGCAACGCTAGCCTTGTCTAGCTCAGCTGTACCCACAGCTCCCTTGGCTGGGGTCCAGTCAGCTCATGTGTCCCTGTGCTGTGCTGTCCCCACTGGAGGGGTCTGGGGTTAGTGCAGTCGGGGTGATTATAAATCTGTCATCACCTTCTGCTGGGGGGATATGAATGTGCTCGGTGGGTGGGAGGGCTTGGAAGCCACTGCTCCCACTGGGGTTAGATGCTGCTTTGCACATACGCCTTGCCCTGTTTCAAAGATAATGACTTTAAAGGAGGAAATTGGAAAAAATAAATTTAAAAAAAAAATTAAGTAATGTGAGCATGTTAGTTCTAATTCTTTTATTATGCTCTAGCTTTAGAAAGCCTACAGCATGCCTGGGTTAATTCCTGCTTGATTCACTGCAATAGAGAAGATCTGATTCTAATTAAAGGTAATAAAAAGAAGAACGAATGTTACTCCTTGTCCACACATGAATTATCATATATATATATATTTATTTTTCTTTTACAGTTACTTAGACATTTGGGAAAAAAGATAACTTGCAGGCTTCTGTCATATCAGATGAATTGGTTGTTTCCAGTTTATTATGCTAAAGTGTGATATTAAGCTGTATGTAAGCAGTTGACCAATAACATTTCAAAGGAAAAACTGTTGTTAGAACAGTTGACCTGTACTGTTTTGGTGATGGGCTCTAGTTCTTCTTGGTCTCTGCTAAGATAATGGGAGTCCGTCTGCCCAGTTGATGGAAACTAAGAATAAGCCTTTTGCCATTGCTTAGAATTTGTAGGTGAATTTTAGGTACAAAACATTTAATATGATTGTTGAACCAAAGATTAACCTCATGTTAATAGGTGTTTCTGTTAGCCTTGTAAGGCAGCATGACACTTCTGAGGGATAACACCGTGCTTATGCTTCCTGGGAAACATCAGTGTTAACTCATCTGTGGAGATGAGGAGGCCCAGCTTGGTCTTGATCTGCCTAAGGAGAGTCCTTTTATGATTACTATTTTACTGTTTAGCTCTGGATTCTGTAAATGTGGGTTTGTTTTTTTTGTTTGTTTGTTTTTGGTTGGTTTTTTTTTTCCTCTTCCCCCCCTCCTCCCATCTGCTTCCCTTGACTCTGGAGTATATGGATGCCAAATGGGTAACTTTTTCTTGCCCTTTGGGGTTTTTAGGGTCTAACCTTGCCTCCCTGACTGTTAGGATTTGGATCTAAGTGCTGGCAGGGCTGGCCCTGAAGTTTGTGTCAGTGTCGGGGCTGGCTTGCACCATGCTATTTCCAGTAGCTTGCTGTTTTTTGTTTTAACCCGCATGACGCTGGGCAATGTCAAGACAGCACCCTTCATTTTCTCTGGGTTTTCTTCACTTGCTTTGAAATGACTTGCTGAGAACTGTAAAATCAGAGCCAGATATTATTATTATTTCTAGCCAAAAGGATAAAAATTCTTTACTTTATAAAAGAGGTTAGATCCAGCAGGAGTGGATGGCACTCCCAAACGCTGGTGTGGTGTATCAGCGCTCTGTTTTCATACTAATGCAAATGTTGTTGGTGTTTCTCATGTGGAGGACCAGTGGTTTGGACTGGAAAAAAGCCTTGTGTTCATCCTCAGGAGAAACAAAGCAGCCTGCTCTGTCAATAGAAAGAAACTGTCCTGAAGAGGTTGCCCTTAAAAGGGTAAAGTGAATAAATGGATGGCTGAACTGTGAAAATGTCAGTGTTCTCTAGAACACGCGAATTAAACAGAAATGTCCACTCCTACGCATCCAGGATTACAGATGTCCAAGACAGTGCTGGGACCCTTCTGCCTCTTTGGTGTGCCGAGCCAAAGCCCTCTGCCTTGCGCTCATCTGCGATCTCACCGGCTGCTGGCTGTCTACAGGGCAAGTTGGCTGGTGGTTTTTTGGTTTTTGGTGTGGTTTTTTTTTTTTTTTTTTTTTTTTTTTTTTTTTTTTTTTTTTTTTTTTTTTTTAACAAAAAACACACACCAAAAATCTGGCTGCTCTACCTCTGTCTGTGAAAAGAGACTTATAGCTCTTTGTCAATATAAAACCATTTGTGGTATCTTTATTGCATTAAAATAGTTTCTGTTCCCTCCCCCCTCACTTCCCCTGCCTCTTTTGTGCATAACTTTAGCATTTCTTGATGACCTTTTTGTTAATATGATTTCTAGTGGGAGCATTTCACAGTAGAAGTATGTATTCCTTCAGGGTTTACACTGACATTTCCAGTGATTATTTAATTGGACTTCATGTTAGCCTGCATCCCCAAGGGAACGCATACTTTTGCTATGAGAAGTTGTAATGTGTCTAATTTTGAGTTTCTGCTATAAATGCTTGCCCTCCAGGGAGGGTAAGTCCAATCCTCATCTGTTGCTGCAGAATCGTCACCATAGTGTGTTTGGGATGTGGGATTTTTTGTCTTGTTCATAATTACATTATTGTATAGCTTAATCCCTAAAACTGAGAGCAGGCCTTCTCCTCTTTCACCTTTCTGAACGCTCCCTGAGGATAGCTCAGTGCTTTGAAGGATGCTGTCATGTGGCTTATTTTCCTGTGAATACTTTTTTTTTTTCCTTTCAAATGGGCAGACTCTGCACTCCCTCTGCATAGGGGGATTTCCAGTCACAAGTTGGAACCACTGTCTTGAATTCAGAGATGTGGTCCAGAAGTATTCACAGCGGCTTCTGGACAGGCTGGTGAGTAGTCCAGAAGTTAGTGGCATCTCTTGGAAAAGCTGGTGATTAAGGTAGGGAAGGGATGTGTGGGAATTGCATGAGTGGCCCAAAACTTAAGGTCCAAAACTTAAGGTCCAAGGAAAAACTAAGTTTAAGAAAAAAAATATAATGATCTCAAACTGAAATCCCAAGAAAGGTTCCCTAGAGGCAGGTTTATAAAAAAAAAAAAAAAGCTTGTTTCTAATTGGAACTAATTTGGATGATCTAGTGGTCCTCTGGAGAAGTAAAGGGGTGAGAGCTGATGGTGGAAAGGAGCAAGTCATGTGTTGAGGTGTGGTAGGCATTGGGGTGACAAAATGTGGCTGAGAGCAGGTGGTGGTGAGGCAGGAGGAGCTGAGAGTGGAGCTGGGCAGAGCCAGCACCTCCAGCACAGCCTGGTAGGGGAAGGGGCTTTTGGTGACCTCTCTCCTTCCTCCCTGGGACATGTCCATGGGACAGCTGTCCGCGCTGTGCCTGGGGTTAAAGTACAAAATAAAAGTAGATGAGGCCAGGGACTGCAAAGGCCAATGGGAGAGGATGTGTTGTGGTAAGGGGTGTGAGCTGCAGTGAGATGAAATTAGAAATAACATGCAAACATGCACACGTGCCTCAGTACTGAGGGAAACCTTTCCTCTTTACCCAGCATCATGCTCTTGACTTCTAAAGGGACCTCAAAGCACTTGTGTCAAGGATGTGCTTGTAACTCGTCTAGGTCAGAATTTGTGTACAAACCAGCCTCTCGGGATAGTTCCCACATGGAAAAAACCTGACCTTGCAAGTTCTCCGGAATGCAAGGTTCTGCCTGTTTTTGAAGTGCCTTTGGCAGCTTGGTTAGAGGGAGAGACTAGATTAGATTGAATGTATTGAGATGGAAGCTGTTCTTTGTGAACTATGTTTACTTTTACTTTTTAATGTTTGTTTAAAGCTTAATTTTTCATGGCAAGGCTGATGCTGAATGCCATGTGGGCAATAGGGAAGGAATCCCTGCAGCGCATCTCTTGAACGTCCTATGGACAGGTGAGAAACACGCTTGCAGGACCAGAAAGTCAGACCTACTCTACTTGCTAGTAGCAATAGAAGTAGAAAAACTTTAGCTATGCCTTTGATTTTGGAAAACAGGGAGGCAATGTGGGTTGTTGAGGTAAATGTAGATACTTATGTTTTATTTTTGCCACCCTTTCTTTAACAACAGGAATGATAATGTGTAAAGTAGTCCTGGTGTCATCACTGCAGTCTCCTTGTACTGCTGAAGGATGGGTTTGACCTCATGTAAATCCCCCAGTGTTTTAAAAACAAACAAAAAAACAAACCGCAATTTCCTTGAAAACAAAGGAGCAGCTCCTAATGCCACCTGGATGAGTGTGGTCTGGTAGGCTCCCACCCCTTTTGACAGAAGGGAGCTGCCCTTCTCATTTCTGCTTCCCGCTGTGTGGGCCAAATACAATATTTTCAACCATGTTGAGCTTTCTACAGCAGTGAGGGCAAGCCCTGAGCCCTGTTCAGCAGCAGCAGCTGTGGTGAGGAGAAGGATATCTGTTTTGGAGAGTGGGAACATTCTTATAATGACCTGCTGGAGTTAGCCCCATTGCTCTTGAAGATATGTGGGAAGCACAGTTCTTTGCCACAGCGAGTGGAGCCATGCTTGGACAAGGAAAGTTGCTGTCTCGTGTTGTTGAGGAAACTTGGGCATCCCTTCTTTCATTACCTCAGGATGAGCAGATAATGATCTCCAGTATGCACTGTGAACCATCTTTGCTGTGGCTACAGTGGTGCCAGACACAGCTATGGGAAAATGTGGTGGCTGGGTCTTCCACTGCATGGTGGTTTTGGCTCTTGTGCTCTGTGGGTGCAACCCCAGTGCCTCCGTGCCCTCCCTGTGTGTGCCTTTGCTACCCATTAGACCTACGCCCGCTTGAGGCTAAGGGAATACTGCAGAAGAAATAGGAGGAGTTAGGTGCCATGTCGTCTGGTGGTGTTGGAGATAAGGTAGTGGGCCTTCAGTTTCGTTATGGCCCAGATACAAGATCCTTTGTGCATAGCCATAGGCTTCTGCATTCGTGGCTGTGTTGGTGGGTGGTATGAAGAGATGCTCTGGGTCATTGTCCACATTTTGGAAGTGGATTTGGCCTATACTGGCTGAATTCTGCTTTGAGAATTCAGCTCCTTTTTCCCTTGGTGGAAGCAAGCAAGCTGTGATGGATTTGCTGCTCAAAGCAATGCATGGAGAGTTGTGTCCCTCGGAATACCTCTGTGTTGGAGCTCGCTGGTATGACCCAGGGACAAGCCGCTGCCTCCAAACAAGCTCAGCCAGCTTTGGCCCTCTGTAAACCTGTCATGTGAAGGTCAGCACATGGAAAGCAATGTTACCTACCTGCTGAAGCCAGTGAGGACTGCAGCCTGAGCCAGGCGGAGGAATATGTGACGGTAAGGAAAAAAAAATAAGCAAGTGTGGCACTAAAAGGTGAGCCCATCTCCTTCGAGCATTGTGCTGCAGTCCAGAGTGTGCCCTGCTGTGGTCCAGGAGCAGCACCAACACTGGCAGTAAAGTGGCGGTGGCTCAGCACCAGCGTGCCAGCCTGCAGCAGGAGCTCCGGGCACTGCTGGTGGCACAGCATGGGGCTGGCTCTGGGGCCCGGACCCTCCTGCCTGGGTGGGGAAGGGGTGCAGCACCAGGTGGGTGAAGCAGCTGTCAGTACCTGGCCTCTGTTCTTATGTGCTGGAGTCGCGTTTGCTTAACCTTGAGGCATCCTGCACTTTGAATCAACTTGACACAAAGTCATCTGTTCATTAATAACACAGGAGCAGTTTAATTGTGGTCTTAGTGGAAAAATACATGAGACTGTCATCAGCTGTTGCTTCTGGCAGCTTTTCTGCAGTAATGTAAATAAATGAGGTCACAGGTTTAAAGGAACAGGCTGTACTTGCACAAATTCAAAGCGTCATCTTAAACAGATACACACCAATTGTCTGAATGGCTCTGTCCTGCACCCCAAATGAGAGCTGTAACATTTTGACCTTAAACACGCTCAGACGCAGCCACAGGGGCTCAGTTTGTGATGTGGGTACTGACAGGGCACATGCTGAGTGGGTGTTTTAAAACTTGGCTTTATTTCTGAGCAAGTGAAGCTTTCGGTGGCCAGAACTCCAGTACTACTAAATTTTTCCACTGGTTCCCCAACGAGCGCCCAGCAGCTCAAGAGGAGGGGAAATCAGACCGAACACCTCTTCCACTGATACTTCACAGCATCCTGGGATTTCTGCTCTTGATGCATGTGTGTGTTGGTTTTGTTTTTTGGAGATGGCTTTGAGGTATTGTAATTGAGGATGAGCGGATCCAGAAATCCGCCTGGACAGCTTTGAAAGCTGTATAAAAGGTCTGTTTGTCTCCCGGGACCACGTGTTCTGTCTAAATGTGGATCCCGCATCTGCAGTCTGTCATGTATAAAAATATGTTCCTGTTTGTAATTGTAGTGGGAACACCCAGTACCTGCCACGCTCAGAACAAAGTATAGCCACGCCGATGAGGTAATGCAAAGGTATTGCTGTATGGAGAGGGCATTTTACGGTGACTGCCTCGCTATAAGCTCTCTTGCTGTAGAGGGGAACGAGGTCCCTCCCTTTGCTGTGGTATAAGAGCCTGTTTTCCAGATAGGAAACATACGGCTAATCTACCAAAACATACTGTAAACCCAGGTCCTAGGTTGTATACAGTCACACAGCCATGGAACAGCAGTGATGGTTTAAAGAGATGCCAAAGAAGACAGAAGAAGGGCAGGTGTTACTGTACTACTTGTGCTTTAATTCTCAATCTTAAAAAAAAAAAAAAAAAGTTTCTTGTATAAAATGTGTGGTCATAGGTAAGATTTGTTTTTCTTGCTTTTTTTTTTGAAGAAGATTGCTTCTATCGCAAGGCCATGGTCCCTTGTAAAGCTGGTTGCCTGATTTCTGACATACCTTTTCCGCCTGTTTTGCATTGTATTTGCCTTCTTCTGATGGCAAAAGACAGATGCCATGTTTGGCATGGTTTTTATGCAAGTACTGTACTGCTTGTCTTTTTTTTTTATTTATTTTATTCAGAGGTGCTCTGGCTCCTCTCCAGCTGCTCACCTGGCCTCACGGTGCTGGTGCAAGCCCCGGGCTCCTGGGTAGCTTTGGAGCTGGGAATTCTGTGTGCAGCTGCTGCCCGGGCGCTGCTTGGTGGGGGATTTTGAGGAGCATTAAGCAAGATGTTTATGGGCAGGTGGCTGCAAAGAGCTTGAACAAGCAAGCATGAATAGCTGGAGCATGTATGGTGCTGACTTGAGACTTCCTAAAAGTTTTGAGGCTTGGACAATCCAAAGTCTGTTGCTCACTAACTGTTCTGGCCAGGCGGGATGCTGAAGGACGTCGTGCAGTGATAACTGCAAAAATATCTGGCTCTTGCATCAGTGGCGAGCAAGAGCCATCGGTTTTCTGTCGTGTTCCACTAGATAGCAGGCAAGGCCATTTGCTGTGAAGGGTCCTGCTTCATTGATTCATTTCCTTATGGAAGAAATATCCCACACACTAGGGAACCCAAGGTATCCTTGCGTGTCCATCTTCATTTGGATTTAAGTGGGTTCAGTCTCCCCTGAAAGCCCGCCTGGCAGCTGTTTTGGAGCAGAGTGTGCACAAAAGCACTTAATATGTTCTCCACATCCATGCATGGGCTGTGTCAAACTGGCTGGGTGATTCAGGCTTTTTGCCATACTTTGGTTATTAAAGCTATGTGGCATGTTTAAAGCTAGAAGAAACAGGCTACAAGCATGATGTTCTGTAGAAGTGAATGTTGGTGGCTTCACTAGCTGGTGGCGTCTTGGTTCGTCACTGAAGGTGGCTACACAGCTGGGTTTAGGCTTCATGGTGGTTGTTCAGACTGCTAACAGTCTTTCCTGGTGGATACGTTATATTGCCTCTCTGCTCAGGCTGCCTGTATATGATGAAGACTTTCATGTCCAAATAGCAGCTGTGAGAGGCTGCTAGTGAGAGGCTTCTGCCAGGTTGTGCTTCTCCACACTCTCTGTTCCTGCCCTCTGTAACACTTCCTTTGTGCCCCAAGTTTGGGAAGGCTTGAGCAGCTTCAACCACAGAACAGCCTCTGTTTCAACCATGAGTGGAAGCTCTGCATCCATGCCTTGAGGTTCCTTGTGGTCTGGAGTTGCTGTCAGTAGCAGTGGTATGTCTTGGTCCTTGCTAAACTTAATGAATAAACTCTTAGACCAGGCTTGTAGAAGCAATGTGTTGGCCTCCTCTCTGGGTACAGTCTCTTCTCTCCCACCTCCTCTCTCCCACTGCACAAGATTTTAAATGCTGAAATAGCAGCTACTTGACAAAGGAATACAGATGCCCTTGAATACCCTGTATGTTGTATTTACTTTCATGTGGAAAGTTCATCCCTCTGTCACTCTTTCTGACTTGTCATAATGAACTTTGCTTGGACCTTTTTTGAAAAATAGTCTCAAACTTCAGAAAAACCGGAGTGTTACGCATGCATGAGCTCCACTTAAATTACACTAGTGCCTCATAAATGAGTGAGGAGCAAGGACCATAAGTGGTGAGAATGGATTAAGGGAACAGCACTCATGAGGGGTCTGGATCCTGTTTTGGGACCTGCGTGATGTATGTGGCAGTGCAGATCCAAGCAAAGCTCCTGCTGTTGGCTTTAGAGTTCAGCTTCTCTCCGTGACTGCATCCTGCTGGGTATCAGTGTTCTTGTTCAGTCCTCCCTTGTTCACATGTCTGAGCCAGTTCAGGTTAGTAATGCTCTCCTCAGTGATGTATTGTCTCGGGGACACTTGCTCTGAGAGTTGCTTGGCTATGGCACTTTAAATATTGCTTGAACTGGCTTTTTAACTCCCTACCCACATGAGGGAGGAGAACAAGAAGAGGCGGAGGGATATGGACTGACGTTAGGAAAGGTGACCTCTTCACTGGCAAATGTGGGGAAGGAATTGTGGGTGAAGCTGCCATATGTTTGGCTGCTCCACTTTTTGGTGCATCTTCCACATGGTGTGTTTGGGGTCGCCTTCCCATCCTTTGGGGTGATGCTTCTGCTGGAGTGGTGGGAATTGCTCTGTACCTCTTGACCTCTTCTGGGTACAGTGATAACAGAGGAGCTCCACACAATGTGATGGTCTCTTGTCCTCTCCTCCCTGTTCTCCTCTGCTGGACCAAAGCTTGCACTGAGGAAGAGTTGGTAACAAGAGTAATAGTGTCTTCTGGCCAACAGGGCAGGCAGAGGCCCTGAAAGGAGAACATAGGTGGTGAGGAAAGAGCTTGCTGTATCATACGAGGTAGCTGGTGAAGCAGGATGGTATCTGCCACACCTTTTGTGTGATGAACCAATGGGATCCTACCTCCGCCTATGGCCACTTACTCTCAGAAGGCTGCAGGAGAGGTGAAAAATGAGCATTGGCTCTGGAGTCACTAAAGCAATTTATTTTTCAAGGATTTTCCTGGGAATCCTAGTGTGCTCTGGCTATTGTTTAAACAGCAACATTTAAGCTGAATGGATTGTTTGCCTATGCAGAAGGATGGGAATGTGGGTTAGGGCTTAGCCTTCAGCCTGGACTCTAGGCTGAGGCTGTTGGTTTGGATGAGGCTTCAGACATCTTCAGCCATGGAACCATAGTTTTGTTTGTTTTCTTGAGAGAACTGAGAAGACTTTTCAGACCGTGTCAAGACCAGGTGGTGCAGTTGGCAGTCGAGCTCGGATTTTTGTCCCTGCTCTTCCTTCCATCCTGTTCCTCTGTTGTAAGAACTTTGCGAGTAGAGATCTTTAAGGCAGATCTGTTTGCTCAGTGTCCTATAAACAGAAGAAACAGCTGAAGACAAGCATGCTTTTGAGGTGGGGGAAATACTCTGTTTTGTGGACAATTCAAGAATTTCTGGGAAAACAAGTTACTGGCAGGGTGTGAAGGACAGAGGTCTGGATGTGAAAAAGGGCACTTGCATTGGAGGGGCTCAGATGGTCATAACCTAGTCTGGGTGTCTTGTACCCGTTGAGTACTGCGGAGGGCACAGAGATGGTCCTTGGGTGGGTCCCACCCTGTGGGCAGGCGTGTGGACATTTAGGGTTGCAGTGCTCAAGATGTAGGCATCCTAGCCCTTTGCTGTGCCTAATCCAGAGCCCGTGTGACAGCATGTTTTGCTCTATTTTAAAATCTTCCTTCGCTACATCACTGTGAAAGAGGGTGGAAAAGACAAACTTTTTTCTTTTTTTTTTAAAAAAATAACATTATTGGGATGGTGACATTCAGCATTTATTTTGGCTAGTGTAGGTCTTTCTAGTAACTTCAGCCTAGCTCTCCGCTCTCCTGGGTGTGCGTTTTTTTGTTGTTGTTTGGTTGGTTGTTTTTGTTGTTTTTTTTTTTTTTGGCTTGCATCTAACAAAGTGCAATTGAGTCTGAACGCTTGGCCCGTCTCGGTGCGGTGCATGACTCCAAGAATCCTGGTATAACACAAACGTGCGCTTTTGTGGGCGAGGCGGGGGGAGATATATCATTGCATTTCTCCTCTTTCCGCCTTTTTCTTTTGGAGGAGCCACCTGTTAGCATTACATCAGCGGCTCCCAGGAACGCTGCCTCCTACCAAAGGCCTTACACAAAGTAGTTCTTCTTGTATTGTTTGTGCTCAAAGAGCTGATGTCATGCCAGCTGATGTCATTGTGTGCTTTGTGTAATCGCTATGGAAACTGGGCAGGTGGAGAGCCCGGGGCTGATGTAATTGCTGAATGAGGTGTAGAAAGAAGGTCTGCTTTTCTCACTCCAGTTCTGTGGAGCCACCCTCCTGGGGAAAAAAAAAAAAAAAAAAATGCTGCTTGAAAAAGCCAGCAAGATATGCAATAGAGCCAGGGGAGGAATGAGCCAAAAAAGCAACTTCTCCCTCCCCCTTGGATCCATTTCCCAATCCGTATTAATGTCCTAAAAATAACTCCTGCTAGATATTTTCAGGCAACCGGGGCAGAAAAGGAGAGCTGTTTGCCACATGTTAAGCAAGTACCTCAGTTGCTGTTAAGTTACAAGGAGCAGGTTTCTTTTTGTTCAGCTGCACAAACGTGTATGGACCAGGGGTTCCTGTGAGCAGCACCCACCCTTCCTCAGGGGTGTTGGGTGGGGGAAAACCCTGCAGGGCTGCTCCTGGCAGGCACATCTGCTGTGGACGGGTAAAGCTAAAAGACTGTCCTAGCTGGTTTGCTGCTCTGCTTTAGTGTGCCGCTAGCCCATTTGCTCCTAGTTTTGGCAGTGCTTTCCTTCTTGGAAAAATGCCTTTTGTCATCTTCTTTTTTCTTCCCCTCTTGCCTCCTCCCACTGGCTAGTAGGTGAGGGAGGCCCAGCGCACTGATGTTGCACAGAGGCGTGTGTGTCTGTGAGCCTGTTCCTTGGCACCGTCAGCCTCATGGAGGGGAGGACAATGTGTGCTGCTGATTCATGCCACCCTTCTTGTTGGCGGCCATGCGCAATGTCGGTCACTGGGACAGTGGTGGTGGGGACAATAGAGCCAGCTCCAGTTCTTGTGGCTCCAGTGTGTTCTCTGAAGAAAAGTGGGTCCAAGGCATTGCTGTCCTCGGTGTGTCTAACCAAAATATCTGCTTGGTCTCTCTTCCCAGGAGGACTCAGCGGTTTCAAGCAGAACCATGAAAACCTCTGCGATAACTCCCTCCAGCTGCAAGAGTGCCCGGAGGGGGGAGGAGGGGGCGGTGCATCTGCTGTGCCCCCCACACTACCTCAGTCCATCCCCACCACGCCAGACATCGAGAACGCTGAGCTCACCCCCATCCTGCCCTTCCTCTTCCTCGGAAACGAGCACGATGCTCAGGACTTGGAGAAAATGCAGAGGATGAACATAGGCTATGTAATCAATGTGACCACCCACCTGCCCCTGTACCATTATGAGAAAGGCATGTTCAACTACAAGCGGCTCCCGGCCACTGACAGCAACAAACAGAATCTCAGGCAGTATTTTGAAGAGGCTTTTGAGTTCATTGGTAATTACCCTTGACTGGAACTACTCCAGTTTATTTACCTGTTGTAAGAATCTAGAGTGAATTTTGTGTTCCACTAAACTACCCTGAAGGCTGCGTAAGGCCATATTTACTTTTTGTTTAGATTGTCAAAAAAGCTGAGCAACTCATATTTCTACTCGTTCTCATCTCTGGCATATCCAGTTGAGTAGCCTGGGGGTATGATTTTTATCCATTGATAGTGATACCTACCTCCAGGCTTTTCTAAATTTAGGAAGCTCCAGAAAACTGAGACTTCCATTATCTCCTCTTCTTGATTTCTGTGTGTTCCTAGTTTACACGGTGGCTTCCAGCCAATTTTTCATAGTAGCTATTCTTAATGATGGCTGAGTCTTTCCTAACTTAATTTCATGAGAAAACTGACAAACTTTCACACTTTGCTTGTTCTGCCGTTGGATTTATAACTTCAGAGTGTATGTGTGGATGAGTGGATTGTGATGAAAACTTGTATTGATAAGCCTCTAAGCCCTGTAGGCTGTGTGAAAGAGAGTTCAGAAATGTCCCTGACAAGATGCAAGTCTACAGTGAAGAAATGACCCAACACCATTACCCACGTTGCTCTGAACCTCACTATGATCCATGCAGCACAACCCTCAGCATTCAGCTCTGGTCATCTAGGCTGAAGCCAGATGGCCTCTTTGGGCAAGGCTGATCAGGAAGGACATCAGCACATGATACTGAAAGCTTTAAGACCTTCCCTTGCCTCTCTGTGTCTTTGTTGGCACAGCTTTTGCAGCATAGTGAATGTTCACTTGTGCTTCCCCAGCATAAGTATATGTTGTGAGAGATTTTCTGAAATAAGCTGAAGGGACCACTGACATATAACTTTATTTTCTTGTGCTGAGGCTGGGCTAATCTCTTTACCGATACTTCAGGCTCGATGGTGGAGAAGTAGAAAGTGTGCTTCTGTGCTGCGTCACAGCTTAGGTCCTTAACTGACCCTGTGTTCCTCCCTGCCCTCAAACCATCTGTCTTTCTGGCCCTTGCGTCAGGGTATGGGCACATGGCTCCTAAAACTGAAGCCTGCTTGTGCTGGCTCTGTGGAGGTGCTCTCAGGCTCAGCAAGGATTGGGCCCCAGTCGTAGGACTAGATCCCAGGTCAGGAGGTCTAAGCTCAGCATATTTTTCTGAGCCCGTCTGCCCCTGCCATCTTCTTGGGCAAGGGCTTGCTGCTCTGAAGCAGAGAGCTCGCCAGCCTGGTCTGTCTGTGTTTCAGTTAGCAGGGGGTTGTGATGTGCTGATGCACACGGTCTGTAGCCATGCTGCTGTAGGGAGGGTGAATAGACAAATCACTGCTTACGCTGCAGTTCAGATGGAGTGAAGCTTGAGTCTTAGCACTGAGAACTTCTACCAGGAGCCCTTGGGCTTGTCCTCTACAGTGAAGATAAAAGGATCCCTACTTAAAACCAAATTTTCCCCTAGTGTTCTGAACCCAACCCCAGCTCTACCAGTAGTGCTGTCAGCTTCCCAAACTGCTGATTACTACATGCATGGGAACGTGAATGCCCCTTTTTGGGTGAAGGGAAGCCCTCTCTGAGGGCAGTGGAGAGGGAACCTCGCTTTGATCCTTTGGAAAGAAAAGCTGAATCGAGAAATCCAGTAAAACCTTAACCTTTGAATTCAATAAGATGGGGAGATGCAATAGGCTAAGCTCACATAAAGAAACTGCAAAACTGTGAGGTCAAAACTCTGAGGTCCTTTGGGGAAGGAAGGGAGATCTGTGCACCCAGCATCCCTATGAACTGCAAGATTAGAGCAGACACTGTTTGCTTTATGACCTTACCAAGGGCAAAGAAAGCAGCCTTGCTCTAAAAAGGCTTAGAAAGTGTTTCAAAACCTATTTTACTTTCCTTTAATAATTACAGCTTGAGGGGCTGTCTTTGTTTTTAATAAACAAATATTTCTCCATTGAGAGTTTTTCTCCATAGCAGATTTAGCCAGCTGGGGAAGTAGGGAAGTAACTAGTCCAAGCTTTCCCTTCCTCAGGGTAAACATTAAATTACATTTAAGAAGATTTGGAAATGTTTAAAAGGTCACTGGACTATGTTTCTTTAAATGTGTCTTGGAAAAAAACACAACCAAACCCAGCTTCAGCTAAGACTAAAGCCATAGGAAGTGTGTCAAAATGCGTTAGAGAGTTTCAGCTTTCTGAAATACTAACTGGTAAAAATGTCTAGAGGGAAGCTGGCTTCATTTATGTTTTCACAGTACAGGTTGAACATTTGGGGTAGGATGAACTGTACTCTTAGTGGGGTTGGATTCATGCCAAAACTTGCAAACTAAATTCACGCTCTTCCTGCAGATTAAAACAAAAGAAATAGATTGCAGTGTCACATCTCTGAAAGTTTTGTCTTCTGTTTTAAAAGCCAGCTGTGGCAGATGAGGATGGTATGGTAGTGACTGTCTTCTTTCTCGTTTCCTGTTGACATGGGTTCCAGGGGCTCCATCCTCCCTAAATTCTGTCCGGGTTGCATCCCTCTAAGTGCTATATCTTCACGGAAAGCATGTGTGTGATTGTGTGTGTTGTCATTTCCCTCCCTCCCCACCTCATACTTTCCCTGCTGCTCCCAGTGAAAAGCTCTGGAGGCATAGTGTTCAGCAGAAGGTGATGCCATGCTTGAATCGCAAAGAGATGGGGATGACAAATCCATTTTTCACACCACTGAAGGTGACCCAGTCAAAATGCCCAGAGCTTCATATGCAGGAAGTGAGAAGTCAAAATCTGAGATCTCTTATTGCTGAAGTCTTGCTGAAGTGCAAACTGCATCCAGCTCCTGCTTTTGCAGAGACACCCCAGCAGAGTGCCCCATTGAAGTTCATTTCAAGAGTAGCCTTGTAAAAGCTTGAAAGAATAGGGTTTTGAAACATGTATTGTTATGAACTGAATCTGGAAATACTTGTTTTTTGAAAAGGTGGTGCTTTGCTTTGAGAGACAGCGAGGTTGAGATGATGACATAATGCAGTAGCGTTGTGGCAGAGATGGAGATGGAGCCAGAGCTGCTTGGTTGTGGGCCTTAATCTCCTAAATAAATGCTCCCTGGCAGCGCATGTGAGCAGTGCAGCAATGTCTCTCAATGTGCAGTCCATCTACTAAAGAAATAAAAGTGAATGTGAGGATTTTAAGTGCTAGACTGGTCTGTGTGTTTCACATTCAGTAACTGTGAAACCCTCAAGGAAGATGGACTGGAGGAAAAGGGGAGGAAATGCTGCTGTGCTTGTAATCAAATAAAGGGACTTTTCACATTAAGTTACTCCTAATTGCACTGAGCTTTTTCGAACTTACACACTGGCACAAGTCTTACTTTCTTCTGTCTTGTCTTGTTTCCAGAGGAAGCTCATCAATGTGGAAAAGGTCTCCTCATCCACTGCCAGGCTGGTGTCTCCCGATCTGCCACCATAGTTATCGCGTACTTAATGAAGCACACGCGCATGACCATGACGGATGCCTATAAATTTGTAAAAGGCAAACGACCAATCATTTCCCCTAACCTTAACTTTATGGGGCAGTTACTGGAGTTTGAAGAAGATCTAAACAATGGTGTTACACCACGAATCCTCACACCAAAGTTGATTGGCGTAGAGACTGTCGTGTGACAGCGAAGCTGCGAGGAGGTGGTCAATGAAGGGGTTAACCTATTCTTCACCTGATTTGGGGCAATGATGGGTGGGTTGTGGGTTTTTCTTTTTAGCTTTCGGGGGGGTTTTGTGGCAAACTTTTTGTGAATAAAAACCTTTTTTTGTAAGGAAAGGTTTTTAAAAGAGATCCAAGAACTTCACCACCGTGTTTGGGGTGCTGTTGTGATTTCCTTCCCGGATGCCGGCAGAGCAAGGAGGCTTCAGAGCAAAAGGAGTATTTTAAAAATCAAAACAACAAGAAGAAATATTTGGCTTTTTTTTTTCTTTTTATTTTTCCCTTCTCTCCAGCTACTTGTAGAATTTATGGCTAAGTAGTCTGTGCAGGTTCATAGACTGAAGAAACCTAAGTTGAAGATGAAACACAAATAGCCAAAACAAAACAGGAAAAAAACCTCCCTGAAACATAAGGGCCTTCGTCTGCAAAGGCTTTGCTAAAGATAACCTAGCTAAACACTCACCGATGCAAAGGAAATAGGAGCAGCTTAAAAAGGCTGCAAGGCACTTTCACACTCCTCACTCAAACTAAAGAAGAAAAAAAGTTAATTTGGCGTGTTTCATGTTCCAGTTCTATTTTTCTATTTTGGGGTGTAAGGTTTTAACAGTAAGGGACTTTGATCATTCTATGCCATATGCCTTCACTGGCTTCTTGTGCAATAATAATTTGAGGTTTGTTTTGAGTGTTCAAACCAATTAGAGTTGGCTGCCCACTAGTAATACAATAATTTTTAAAGTCTAATAGTACAAGGGCAGCTGGCTTGGTTCAGAAAGGATAAATGAGAGCAGTTATTTTTTTCCTTTATATGATTTTGATCCTGGTTACAGTGCCATAAACCTTGTTACATATGTATATCAGAATGTACAAAAATTGAGAACGAGCAAAGTTTATTTAAAAATATTTTTCGCACAAAATATTGGTGTGTTTCAGTTGTCTATGTAAAAAAAAAAGATTATAAAACAAAAAGTCTTTTGGAAAATGTGTGTCCTTTTTATTTTCTTAGTAATGTTTCATTTTCTTTCTATGGGATGGGGTTTTGTTCTGTTCTTTTTGTTTTGTTGCGGTGTGCATCTCCCTTTGACAAAACTGGTATCTCTTGTTTGGCATCTCCTCTTCAGTGTTTTGTTCCTGTCATCTGCTAGTGGAACATGTTTTCTTTATTTTCTACTGTACTCTTGCATCCTTCAATTTCTGTAACCGGATTTTTCTCTCCTGGAAGTACATGAGTTTTGGAGCCGTTCGGCTGAATTAGCACTATTGGTGAGGGCTCTCTGGGACAGACTTGTTATTTCTACAGCTAGGTAACCGTTTGGAAAAAAAAAATAAATAAACATTCTCCCCGATTCCTTTTCATCTTCCTGCAATTAGCTTATCTTCTATGCTACAAAATTGTCCGGTTTCTAGAAATACATTGGTCTCTTGTGTGCTTTTCCTTGGCCTCTCTATAGCCTGCTCCTTTAGCAGTTCCACAATTCCTGGGATTTTCCCCTCTCTCTTGCCCATTGTTCCTTCATCCCCCTCCTTTTCCAGCTGTTTCAGTGTTAAGTGTCTGTATTGTAGGGCTGTTGTTTCTGCCTGACAGTGTTCCTTAGGTGGCTGAGTTTTGCTTTCTTTGTTTGTATTTATGTTTTTTTAATGATACAGTATAACCTGATCTCTTCTGGACTGTTACCAGCTCTAAAGCTTATTTGTATGAGCCTAAAGTGAGATAGAAAACATTTCTGATATGATTCTGTTGGGCAAAATGATATATCCCAGGAAGTCTGGTAGCAGTGAAGGTTTTTCGTAGATGAAAACCTACATGGACTGAACCAAGCTGAAAACAGGACCTGTCAGAAAACTTATGTATAATCACATTAGACATGTATATTTTTGTGAACATTTTACTTAAACTGTTGTTACCACACAGATATTTTCTTGAAATTTATCCCTTTATTAAATTATTTTTCTACTGGAATGGATTTTTAAATTTTTTTTTTCTTTTCTATGATCAGTATTGGTCCTTTGCTGAGACACCCTTGGCAGTAAGTGTTGCCCAGGCAGTAAAACCCCTTGGACTGTGATTGCTCCTGGGGCTAAGGAGAGAGCAGTTGGATGGAGAAGTCGCTCTTTGCTGGTTGGGAGCATTTGTGCTCCCGGAAAAAGGAGGTCCCTTAGCAAAGATGGTCTCCTTCCTTCCTCCCCTCCCTTTCCTTGCATTTCAGTTCAACCTCTTCCAGCTGTTCTCCATGAACTGCAGGTGCAGATTATTTGATAACAGGGAGAAGGTTAGAAAACCTCTTTGTTTCTTGCCAAAGAAGCAAAAGCAGCAGCAGGAGGAGGACTGAGGGGTGGCTGAAAACTTGGTGCTTGCAGCCTGCATTCGTGGCCTTAAGTGCTGCGTAACAGTGCCAATACTCTACCAGAGAAACAGGTTATTCAGCAAGAGGAGCATGCGAGCTGCTGCCTGGGACAAAGCCCTCCTAAGCGTGAGGAGGAGGAGGAGGACTTGATTCAAAATGTCATCTCTGTTACTGCTGTTTTCTTATTCCTGTGCTAAATGGCCTGATGTGAACATCTCCGGCAGGAGGAAGGGCCTGCCATACCAACGTGATTCATGGCGTTCTCCCTGGTTCAGCCTCAGCTGCCACGCACTGCCTTGGATCAGGATCAAGTTTGCAGCCATGTAAGTTCTTGCGTTTGGCTCTTGTTTAAGCCAAAGAGTAGTCCTCGCAGCCCTGCATAAGTTACTGGTAGCGGAGGGTCCAATGCACTTGCCTCGGTAAGGCTGAGCAGCGCCGCTGCTGCCGCCGCCTGCGCAAATGTGAAGTTTGGAGAGCTTGCTGCAGGAACCCCGTCAGCGTTTGTGCTCATTGTGGTGAGAAGTAGTGGGTGTAGGGTAAAATTTGCCTGATTTTCTGTCCGGTGTTGTGAAGTTGGAAACGATGGGGTAGGGCAACACAAGGTTCTGAGCGAGTGGAGTTTGCCGTGGGTCCGTTGGTAGCCGGGACAGGCTGGATCAAACCCGCTCCTTTGTGCGGGCCCCTTCCCTTGGAGGGGAGCGGGGCTGGGCTGGAGGAGAGGAGCTCAGGAGGGTTATGCCCTGCTGAAGGCCATGCTGGAAATGGCAGCCTGTGAACCACTTCAGCAGGGAACCAGCTAGGGAGAAATACTGGTTTACAGGCGGAATTTATTGAAGCCAGTGAATGATCACTTTGCATCTTTATGCCTGAGAGCAGGAGGGGGGTCAAGTAGGCAGCACGTGAGCTGCCCTATGTATGCCTCTCATACACAGGGCTTGTACGAGTGTTAGACCACCTGGGAGCCCTGCGTGTGTGCTGGAAAGGCCTCCTTTTCTGGTACCTGATATGATACACTGTGAATATGTACCCGTGTATCAGTAGAAAGGCCCTGTTTGAGCACCACACACTCATAGCCAGAAAAAAATCCCAGAGATTTGCCCTGATTTCTAAGAGGAAGCAAGGCCAAAGGAGTAGGTAGCTAGGTTACCACTGGCTGCCATGCACTCGCAGCCTCTCTGAGATGAGGCATGGTTAAAACAAAACACAAGTTGAGGAAAGAATTCAATAGCTTTCAATGCACACATGAGTGTCAGCAAGGACAGGACCTGCTTTTCCCCACTCAGCATCAGCATCGCATGCTTGTGTGCGAGGTATGCTGAAATAGGTACTGTCCTGGAAAATTAGATTACCTCATAACTTGCTTTCCGTTTCTCCCCTTGGGGATCTTGGGTTAGACCCCCGAGTGCTTGTTTCTGAGAGCATTGCCCTCAAGACCTAGGTCTTGGGAGCGGGTCCCTGAAATCCAGCGTGCAAAAAGCCAGGCAGGGTGGTGGGAGCAAGTGCTGTTTCTGGTTGTGAATCCATTTTCTCTTTACAAACTAGGATCTCTATGGATTGGTGAACTGTCAGTGTGTGAGAGTGTTAAGACCTGCCGTAAATCTCTGCTAAAGTTGAAACTGTTCAATTTATTGATCTTGCAAACTGTCCTGATTTTAAGGTTGGACTTTCAGAGCCAAGAGATTGTTCAACTTTCTGTGCTAAGTATCTCATATGCTTTATTCTTCTGGGTCACGCTGGGCACCAAACCGAATCCCCCTTTTTGTCTTGGCACTTGATTTTCTGAGGCTTCTTATGACTTTAGCTTTCACAAATGTTGTGCTAACATCCTCTGGGGAAAGAGGAATCAGAGGTCCCTCTCCTACTCGCTTGACAGATATAGGCTAGGAGTGTTTCAAGATGAAGCAATCGTGTAGGAAGTGCATTGTTACCTTATGGTCACAAGATTGGCCAACGACTGGTTGTAGGAAGGTATATTCAAAAGCACACGCAGGAGCTGACAAGGCTGAGATAGGAGACACAAGGGGTATGGGAAAGTGCTGAGCAGACTGGGAGCGTTTTCGTCTCGGATTCTGTTTTCGGCTTGTGTGCTACCGGCAGCAGGAAAGCCTTCTGGGAGCTGAAGATGCTGATTCAGTAGGGAGGACAAAAATAAAGTGTGCTATCTCTTGACTGAGTTAAGGGATATCAAAGAGATAACAAGTGGTTGATGGCTGTCTCATTAGCAGGTATCTACTTTCCTGTGGCATGTCTGGTGGCTGCCCTGTAGGTACCACAGAGGAGGTTACTGATGAGCAGGTTGCAAATGGTTTGAGCACAGCCTGACATCAGAAGTCAATAATTAGAGCCCTTGTTTTTTTTTTTCCCTGAGCATGCTGTTCCCAGCACTGGTCCAGGGTGCTGCCAGACCCCAGCATCCTCCCAGTGCTGGATGCAATCTTAATATCTCTGCTCAATGGGTGCTTTTTTTTTGCTGAGGGTTTCATTCTTCTGCTATCTCCTCTCCCTGTGTTGGACTCTTGTCCAAATAGAGCATGGGCTGGAGGAGTGGTCTCCTTTCTTGCCTTGATTTGGCTGTCTTCTGCATCTTTCCTAACCATGTTGTTCTTCAGACTAGAGGAAAGCAATTTAAAGCTAGTCATTTTCAAGGTGTACTGCAGCTGGATGAATGTTTTCAGCCACCTTGATGAGCTTCTGGTTTGAGTTTGGTATTAGCCAGGCAGCAGAGACTTTCTCCTTCAGCAATTCCTGCTTGCAAGCTTGCAACCTCCTTGTTACTAGAAACAAGGAACACTGTTGGGATGACAAAATTGCATATTGCAGTCACTTCCAGAGTAACACACTGGTCTCTAGTTGGTGCTGCCCAGGGTGGGGAGGCCTGTCAGGTGTGCAACGAGCTGCAGCAGTACTTACCCAGTGTGCAGCCCGAAATCCTGCCAGTGACTCAGTGGCTGGTTTTCCTTTCTGCGTCTTGATGGAGCCAGTGTCCTGGAGCATGTAGAGATACAGTCCCTTGCCTCTGAAGCTGTCTGAGCTCCTGTCGACTTCGGCTGGATCCAGTCTGGCTTAAATCTTCCGTTGTGAGATGGCCATCTGTTTGGCGTTTTCCCAGGCTGTGACATGAGTTTGTCAGAGTGAGCAGAGCCTACGAGCTCCTGCCTCAGGGCTGGGTTCATTTCAATGATGAGGAAAAATAACCTGAAGTTTTATTCCTGGGGATAAGAATAGCTGTATCTGGGAGGAGGAAGAGTTCAGCACAGTACAGAAACACTTAAGGAAACCTAACATGAATCAAGGAGTAAAGTTAAGATATGTAACAAACTATTTCTGATAGATAAAAGCACTAAACCAGAGGTTAAATGTAATTTGACTCATATGCCTTGTCTTCACACTTCTGCTTGCTGTACCTTAGCTTCTTTGATAGTCTATATATAAGAGGTGACATTGGAGAGCATGGATTTATCACAAAGATTTATTTGTCATGGAGAGATGAAGGAGCTGTCTGGCACTTGGGGGTTTCATATCAAGTTGCGCTTCTGGCAGAGGCCAGTGGAGCGTTTAAAGATGATCACATTGTAGAGCAGAGTAGTAAGTTGCTATAAGAATGGACAGAGGTTTGTCTGCTATGCAGGGACCCTGAACAGAGAGTCACTGGGTCTGTAAGATCTCTCCCTTTGGTCCAGGACGTATGCAGATACAAAATGTCTGGCCAGAGGCATTGACAGCAGCTTCCCCAAGATAATGTTCTGGTCATTTGTTAAAATCCGCAGGGGTGATGGAAGAGGATGCTGGTGTGAAAAACCAGGAGACATTGGCAGCTGGGCTGAGGAGCTTGCCTGGAGCCCCTTATGTTTTCAGAGATCTGAACAAGGTCTGACAGTCCTGAACAAAGCTTTGCCCCACTAGTATCTGTGGGGCTCTTTTCAAGGCATCCAGTTTTGATGCTGTGCTGTGCATCTGCCTCACATCGCTTTGCTCTGTCTTGTAGTACTCCAACACCTGAGACCAAACTTTTGCAGTTACTGGTAGTGGCTTGTAGGGATTCATTTTCAGGGGGAAGCAAATGGGTGCTGAGGATCAGACTGAGAGTTTGTGCTCCTTCTCCAAACCCTGCTCTCTTTTCAGCTGTGCTCCTTGAGTGGCAAGGACTGCGGTGACAGTCAGGTGACAGCGTGGAGTCCAAGCTGCACTTCAGCTGTTGATCCGGCTGGAGTGCAGCCTTTGGAGAAACCTCTCTGGGCTTGGCTCTTCTGGGCTGGGGTCTGTGACAGTGTCTGAAAGGGAAACTCAGGTGCATGGGGTGAGCTGTTGCTGCCAGCTGAACTCCTGCTCATGTAGTGTCAGTAAAAACATCAGAAAACTGGAAATGAGAGCCCAGTTCCTACTCTGAAATTTTGACGTGTATTGAAGTTTTGGTGCACAGTCATGATTTACCTTTGTCAGGGAATCTAGGCAGATAAAATGTTTACAGCTCTGTAGGATCTGTATGAAACACAGTATGTTTGCTGTAAGATGGGACTGGGTTTCTCTGGGAGTCCCTCTCTGCTCCTAAGAATCAACCATGCTTCTAAATAACACTGTGGAAGCAGGAGGTGAGACCTCATCCTTTAGACGTGTGTTGTCCTGGGGTGGATGAGAGGGATGTCCATGGTCACAGAGCAGCGTGAGCCCAGGAGCTAGAAGTCTTCTTGCTTTACTAATGTCACAAAAACATTTCTTAAAGCCTCAGCTGATTGCTGATAAATGTGATTAGGTACAGCTTCAGACCCTGAGGCCCTTCTCCTTGAAGCCAGAGCAAATTGGGTCCTCATTGTGTCTGTCTGTCCTACATGCACTGAAAATGCCAGAGCAATTTTGGCTTCGGTGATGTGACACTGAAGTCTTATTAGTGCCATTCAGTAAACTTCAGTAGACCTCTTTTTACTGTCGTGCAAGCCTTGGCAAACGGCCCTCTGCGCCTTAGCTCTAAATGAAGAGCAATGCATACGTACGGCAGTTTACCATCCTATATTTAACGAAGCCATGACTACATGGAGATATAGAAGGGGCTGATAAGCCGTTCGAGTGCTCTGCAGAGAAATGGCACCAAAATAGTTGTAGTGTTGTTTCTAATTGCAACGGATGAGCAGCCTGGCTCATTAATCCTCCCTATCAGTAGCACATAGCCTGTCTGCACCAGAATAGCCCTGATCTCAGCAAACCTGCATCTAGCCCTGGCCTTCTCTTTTCGACGTATTTGGAAAAGACGAGCTTCCAGCACAGCCCCGAAGAGACTTCCACTTGGCCGGGTTGCCTTTCCACAGTGCAGACGGCCCATGGCATGAGGGGCGTTGCAGCCTTTCATGAGGTGCACACAGATGTCTGTGCAACCCCAGCTTTAGGCGGAGTGAGAGCTCTGGTTTGGCAGGTCCCGCAGCATAGGTCGTCGTGCCAGTGAGCGGTGAACCATCACAGCAGCGTCTCTCATGGCTCAGGGGGTGGTGGAGCTGCTGCCTGTGCTGGTGACCCTCAGCTGCACAGCACAAGCACGTGTCTGGTGGGAATGGCACGCCCTGGCCCCACCAGACCCGGACGCGGCTTGCGTGGCTTTACACGGCTACAGCCTTGGATTTAAAGCTGGAGGAGATAATTCAGAGAGAACTGTTGAGCAAAGAGGTCGTGCTACCATGCTTCTCCCTTCTCTTTTTCTCCTTTCTTCTTGTACACCTGCACAAAGCTTTTACAGGGGTTATAATGAGCACTGTTAACGGCCAAGTCTGTCTTCTCTTGCCGTTCTCAGTGACTTCAGTCTGAGCTGTGTTTGCAGAAATTTTCTCTCAAGAGATGGTGCAAGCTTCTCTTGAAAACTGAGCCCGGGTCTTGAATAGCACTTGGTACTGTTGCAATCATCCTGAAATCCCTACAGTAGGAGCCTGGAGTCAGGTGCTACATGGTCGAGAAAACCAATGCTGGGGTCAGACAGTGAGAGATGTTCCTTTTTAGGGCAGAGGCTGCACCAAGCATCATGAGATGCAGAGTGCTGCCTGCCTGGTGTTACATGGTGGAGGAAAGTTGTGCAGACAGGGACCATAGTGACAGGGCAAGGACAGGTGTGAAGGTACTGCTGTTTTGGCTGCTAAATGTCTTCTGCACCCATATGGTATGCAGGACACTAAGTGTTGTGCAGGCGGGAGATTTTGGGTTGGGATAGGCTAATGACTGTTGAAGGCTAGGAATGTTTTCCTCATCTATTTTCTTCATTTTAGTTGTGCGTATCCTATTGGCTTTGAAGACTGAACAGCTAGACAGCAGCATCTTACATCACACCTGACATGGTGGGAATGTGTCAGCTGAATGCTGGCAGCCAGCTCAAGCCACTTAATTGGTAGCAGCCCAGTTCAAGATGGGCTTCTGCAGAACTGAGCCCTCTCCCACTCGTCACATTGCAAAGAGCTGCTGCTTGCAAGCTGTCCTACCCAGGGACCTCATGTCCATCCAAGCTGAAGTCCTGGGATGACTGGGCTGGGTATGGCTAGATAAGCCACTGGGCAATTAAGTAAATAAACTTCTGCTACCTTTGCCTTGCTTTCGCTGGGATGACCGCACATTGAACATGAGGAAGCAGAGGAAACGTGACTTACTGCAATCTGTCAGAGTAAGGGTCATGTGTGGAGAAACTGGGCAAAAGGATTTCTGGATCATCGTAAGATCTCAAGGAAATATACTATAGTATTTTTGCTTCTTTAACCTTTCCTGTTCTGTATTTCTGGTGGCCAGATCCCTTCAGTAGCACTTCAGGAACATGGTCTATACCCACAGAATAATGAAGTTCTGCCTATTAAAAGTCTTCTTTCTATTTCATCTGGAGATGGTATTTCTCTTTGCTTCCTTTTTCACCTTTAAGATGAAAAAAATTGAGGTTTTTAATGATGGGAAGGTGGAAAAGGCATAACCACCTTGCTGAAAAGTACCATGCATGGGGTCTACTAAGAAGCAGAAGGTGACACACACAGGGAAAACTGGGCGCAGAAGTGAGAGTTCCTCTTCACCTGGGTTTGAGGGATGATGCCTGATCTCTACTCGGAGTAGTGGAGTGTCAGGAACACCACCTCTGGCAGGTGGTACCTGGACCTCTAGAGATGAGCTGCTGACCATGGAAACATGGCCAAAAGTTCGCCTTAGTCCCTCTCTCTGGGAAGGAGGGAGAGCTGGGTTGAGATAGGATACCTGCAGAAGGCAATGGAGACATTTTCCGCCCATCTAAGGGTTTGAGATCCTCCTGGAATCTTCAGCTTTCCAGGGAGGGTCTGGGGCCAGCTGCATCCTGGTGACTGAAAGCCAGTTGGGCCCACCTGGCATCCTCCTGCTGGGGGACAAGGCCGGGCATCCAGCCCATTGGCAGCTTGGCCTTCCTGAGAACCACCTTGGCTTCCCATGAAGGTTAAATTCTGTTGCTTTAAGGAGAAGACTCGGGCACTTTTGTCGTCACCCTACTGACTCTGTCAGTCTCATTGCGGTTTCCTTATACTTATCATGAGAAGGCTCAGGTTTCAGTTCCTTATAACTTTGCTGAACTTGAGCTATTTGGGGCTAAAATTTTCCATGCTAGATGGGTGTTGAAGCTAAGCACCCCTTTGCGCTCATTGGAAGCTGATTTACTCTCTTTTTGTTGTGCTGTTAGGTAATTCTCTTTTAAAGTGAACTGATGAGAAACTTTGGAATAAGATGTTATGATTTTATTCATTAGGAAAATGAAAATAATTTCATTTTCATTAGGAAAATTATTCTTTTCATTAACAGCAAAGCATTGCATGGAATGCATAATTCTAATAAGGTTTTTGGTTAGAAAATAATTGGAAAGAAACCCTTTTGATAAGGTTAAAGTGTGTCACTTTGACCTTTTTAGTGATTAAACCCTTCAATTGCTCATCCCTAAAAAGGACTTCATCTTCTGAATGCATATCTATAATGAAAAGAAGTTGCTGTTGGAAAGAAGCACTTTGACTTTTGTCAAAAGTTTTTGGTCGTCTGTAAATGAATCATTTATAAATGGCTCGGTGCAGGCAGTTTTTGAAATGATGGTGTTTCAGGAATGTGAACATTTCCAGGTAGATGATAACTCCAAATAATAAATGTGAGCAGAGAGAGGAGCTTTGCCTGACTGTTCCATTTTTTTTTATGGACTTTGAAGCAGCCTGAGGCTGTGGAGATGCCTCCTGACAGGCTGGTGTGGCGTCTGTGTGGTTCAGCGGTGGGACCGTTGGTGCACAGCACCTGCTTCCACTGCCTGCATCACGGATGTGATTCAGATCTGTTATTGATGTCAGAGTGGCGTGCTGACATCCTGAAATGTGGCTGCTGCTCTTATAGATGAGTCTGAGAGTTCACTGCTGGTTGGAGCTAGTTAAGAGAAGGGTCCCGCCTGGCCTTGGTGGGAGAGAGCAAACAGAAAGAGGCTGTTGTGTCCTCTTTGTGCATCTTGTCCTCGGGCAGTTTGTTCTGCAGCATGGTCTCCTAGTCATGCTACTGCTAAACCAGGCTTTATGGGGCTGTGGTTGTTGGAGGAAAATGCCTGTCTCTATGGCTGATAGTACTTACTTCTTACCCAAAGGGTAGATGTTGACAATGTATTTGTTCTACCAAGACTACATGGTTGCAATGAGGGGGAAATAGACATGTCTCACTGGACTGAGTCTTAATGTGAAAGTGAAATGCTCTTTACAGAAAATAACAACGTATTCTTACATTCATAAGAGATCTTAAAAAATGTTTACTTACAGATGCCCCCTAGATTTTCAAGCATTCCCAAACTACCATTTCAGTCTCTTCAGCCTGCCAGACTTAGAGGGAAGTGAAGCTTTCCTTCTAGATGACAATTTCTAACAACATACTCTATACCGGTATTTCTTTTCTTCCTTCCTAATGTTTGTTTGCCCGATCCCCTTTGGAGCACTCAGGGTAGAAGTACTCAGCTATGTTTACTGGGAAAAGCCTTCACTTAATATTCTCCAAGTAGTAGGAGAGAAGGCCTTATGGGGGTTTTGAGATTGTAGTCTTGGGAAGTGCAACTCCTCGTTTGCTGTTGACTCTGTGCCTGTGTTTGAGCTGGGCATTCAGTGCTGGATCTCCATGTGAGGGTCCAGCCCAGCTGGGACCCCTGGAAGCTGTTGACCTCAAACCAACATCAAGAACAAACCCTGCTTCCGAAGGTGGTGCTGTGGCTATAGCAATGCCGTGTTCCTGCTCGGAGGGATGCGAGCTCCTTCAGCCCTTTCCTGGAGCACATCCTGACCCAAGGCTGGCCGCCAGCCACTGCAGGGGTTACAGCAGGCACTGATCTCCCTCATCTGGGGTCTCACCTGACAGCTATGTCAGGGGACGTTTCCTTGTTTCTAGTCCTCTTTTCAGGCAGGCAGACATGTACGTGCTGAAATGTGATTTGAATTCTCATCCTCAGCATCCTCGCTTGTAAAATGATGGGAGGGAATTGCTTCCATCTCAGGGCTCAGTGCTCCTCACAGACAGTGTGAATGGAAGAAGTTAGGTTGGGGGTCCTCAAAAAGGAGCTGTGGCCTAGGGAGCAAACGCTGTTGCACTTCTCTGGATTCATCCTGAAAGCACTTGAAGAGCACTTGACACTGCATGTGGTAACGGGATAGGAATGCTTATTAAGGAGAGCAGGAACATTAATATGTTTGTGAAACAACATTATGCAACTGAAGTCAATATGGTGCTTTGAATTGCCAAAGAGCAATCCAAGAAGTAGGGAGTATCAAAGTTCATATGCTTGAAAGCCAAGGGCCTCACATTGCCCATGACTGAATTGTTCAGCTCCGCTTTCCTGGTGCTCAACTGTGTCGACGGCCTTGTGCCTGATGTGCTGTGCTTGTTCTGAGCTTGAATGAAAGTTTATTTTTCCTATTGCAAGATGTTTGTAAGAAATCAAGGTATCCTTGAATACCAGCCTAGAGATAAAAGCAACACGTGGCTTTTATAATTCAGAATATTTAATTCATCTTGGGGAAAAATGTTCCTGTTGATTTTTCAGCTATATGACACCCATGCCTTTGTGCATAATTATCCTGGGTCATTCAGAGATGCAGCAAAAGCATTTAGGTACTTGCTAGGGATGATTATTACTAAATTAAAGGAGGCTTGGTGTTTAGCATAGTCAAGAAAATTGTGAAAGGAAAAAAGCAACGTGTTGAAGTTGGTTTCTTTGTGATAAAAGACAACAAGCAGTAAAAGCTGGTACAAAGGCCTGCAATACAATGTCAGAAAATTAGATGAAAATGTGCTGAAAAGAACAAAATTGTTCATAATTATGATTAAATGAGTCCTGTGGAGAAGCTACCATCTAAGATCGAGTTAGACGCAAGCAAAGTATGCCAAAAAGAGATTTTAATATCTTGGTAATTCAGATATATATTCTTTAGTTGGTAATTTACCTCTTATTTCTTTAAAAAGCATCTGCACGTTGTTTGCAGGACAGCTTTCAGGGGCATTTGTTTAATTTCATAGAGATAATTTCACTGATGAGGTAAAAGGTATAATTTCATAGAATCATAGAATGGTTAGAGTTGGAAGGGACCATCAAAGGTCATCTAGTCCAACCCCCCTGCAAGAAGCAGGGACCTCCCTGACTAGATATAATTTTCTAGCAACGTTTCTCTATTAAAATGTAAATTTCAGAATTTTGTGTCTTGTTTGTACAGTTTTGGTTTTTCATGGATTAAACTAGGATTGTCTCCTCTGAATGATTTTATAGAAGTTTATAGCATGTTTTTGAAAGTTGCTAGCAAAATTTTTAAAGATCTATGATCACAGCATTAGCAATCTGATTTCCTCAAAAGTGTCTTTGCAATTAGCAGTTTGAGTAAACTTTTAGGAAAGTGAGAGTGACAGTCTTCACGCCACGGCTTTTTCTGCGTGTTTTTGAACAGTGGCTTCAGGAAAGATGTGTATGGTTTCTTTGAAGACCCCAGTTAAAACTAGTCCAAATATTTAGCATGATATAGCTGAGCCAAACACAAGTTCATAAACCAGGAAAATGGAGGATATGGCTCAGGAGTTCCCTCTGTTGGGCTGGTGACCCAGCGAAGGGAGCGGAGGCATCCTTAGCTCTCCAAGAGAGGTGACTTCTCACTCCAGTAAGAGTCGGTGCTGGGAAACGATGTAGCTAGAGAAACAGTCTGGTGGTTCCACATTTACAGCTCCACCGTCCTCTACCAAAGACCAAGTGACTGATGAGTTTGCAAACCTTCTTTTAAGCATCTTATTTTCATTTTTACTGCCTTGGGGCTGGAGTCCCCAAAGCTTCTAATCTCCTGCAAAGTGAAACCCTCTCAAAGCGCTGGTCTCAAAAGCCCTGCCATCGCTGCCTGAAGCTGAAGCTCTCAGGAAGTCAGAGGCTTTGATGCTCCTTCCACATACTTGGCTCCTGTTGCTCTTCTCCCCAGGTTCTGGTTGTGTTCTGTAAATGGAAGCTTAGAGGTAATTTGTAAAGAAAAATATCTTTCTTTTTTTTTTTGTAGATTTCTGCCCCCACCTCATCATCTTATGTTTTGACCACTCAATTACCCTGTTCCAGACGAAATGCAATATTTCTTAGAAAAGATGGTACTTTTTTCTTCCTTATCAGTCCCACTCTAACCCAGAAAATAAATCATTGAAAGTTCAAATTCCAGTCTAGTTATCAAAACCACAATGTTGGAGTGATTACAAAATAAGTCTGCCTCTCTGTATCCATGCTTTCAAAATTACTCACTGATTTTGGCAGTTCAAGCCAAAATCAGTGTACCTATTTGAAAGTGGCTGCTTCTAAATCCAGATTTTCAAGCTTTGCCATGTTTAGCACCAGATTTTGGATTGTGGTGATCATTGGTCATGCTTACAATTTGACCCACCTCAATGCACCGACAACATATTTATCCCACTACAGGCAGTTCATGCTGTTTATCTTGCTCTTGCTCAGCTTTACTCCTTCATCATCTTCTCCTTAACTGACCCTGAGGTTTAATGCCAGAGAAATAATATTCCACAAACAATTAGCTAGCCTGCTTTCTGTCATCCTAACCACATACTAGCTGGTTAATTGGCTAATTTTATTTCAAGCTTATTCAGTAATCCTTTAAAGGATTTATTTTTAAATGCAAATAAAGGGATAATTATTTAATGTAATTAGTTTATTAATGTATTTTACATATTTTTTTTTTACTTGTGTTGGAGTTTTCATATCCTTACTGCATTACAATCATGATAGCAACATGAGGTTTTGAAATTTCAATGAATAACTTAATTTAACTTCTAAGTCGGAAAGAAGTAAACCTCATTCCTTGCTTTGAAGCTGCTTCGACCTGCCAGACCCAATTTCTGAAGCACCAAGTTCCTGTGATCTTCTTCCTTCCTAATGGACAGCATGGTCTTTAAGTTTCTAATTGAGAAACTCATTTGGCTTTGAGTTTGAGCATTGACTCTGTAGCTTCTGGTGACCAGGTGGCTCAGCAGAAGGGTGATGGAGCAAGTCCATCTGCATTGTCATGTGGCTTACCAAATCCAGTCCAGCCAGGTAGTTTCCAAAAGCTGAGAGATATCTGTGGCATATATGAAATTCATGAGTTAGTTGTGATTTCAGCATCAGCAAAACCTGGTTGTAGGCTGGAACCTGCAGTCCTCCATTAAAACCTACTGCTTTTTTTTTTTTTTTAAACTATATAAGCAATATAATAAGTGGCAGATCATTCTGCATAGTTTTCATTTAAAGGCATTGTTTTTCTTGATCTATGTGCATGGGCAGGGAAGCTGAGCTACCTTTCCTTTTATTTATTTAATGTAATATAGTGCCTCAGCCAGCCTGTATGAAGTTCTTTGGCAATAACACTCTTGCCCTCTGTGATCACTTGCAGTCTATGAATGTTATTTAAAAATAACAAACAAATCTGCTGCCAGAATCTATAGAAACCTTTTCATAAATCCTCAAACAAACTTGGGCCGTAGCAATTGCCTCCAGGCAGGGCTGAATAGTGTTTGTGAGTGGCACAAAATTTGGGGTGAGATAGGGTTGGATTAAATATCTTGAACGAAGCAAATTTAAGACACTTTAAAAAGAAGTAGCTTTCTGGATAATAAGCAGAACTACAGTCCTCTCTCTGCGTTTGTTCCTGGTTGATCATGAAAGAGCAGACTTGGTTAAGAGGACATAGGTTAGGACTGGGCTTGCACAAGAAATAGCATTTTCTAACTGACTGGAAAGGGTTGGAAATAGGCAATTAGGAATGAGAATTTCCATCAGAGGAAATGATGGGTTGATGCAATCATTACGCAGTGCTTTAAAGGGGACTTGGAAATGATTTTGAGTCCAGGACATCTGCACCTTGCCCAAAAATGTCTATGTCAAAAGCTGTGATAACTGTTCTAGTTCATTCTAAGGAAAGGGTGAGCTTTCCCAAGAGATCCTGATGTTCCCGATGCTTTCCCTTGGAAAGGGAGGTGCTCAGCAAGGAAAAGATCCCATTCCATGCACCTATGAAATGCCAGTGCTGAGTTACTCAAGTCTGTGTTGCTATGTGTTTTGCCTCCTATCCCTGTGGCAAGTTTGCAGATAATTCTGCCTTGAACCTCTGTGACACAAGGATGGTGAGATGTGGCTCCCACACTGCCTCTGATCTCAGGGGGCTGCGTTCTCCAAGCCTGCAGGCTGGGACCCCCAAGGGTATATGGGAATCCAGCCTTTTGTTATAAATGTGGCATGAACTTAGAGAAAAGCTGAAATTAAAAGGGAATTAAAATTCATAAAATGCTGGGTGTCACATAAAACTAAATAGCCAGCAACTTGTGTGAAGTACAGTCTCATCATAAAATCATAAATCATAGAATGGCTAGAGTTGGAAGGGACCTTCAAAGGTCATCTAGTCCAACCCCCCTGCAAGGAGCAGGGACATCTCCAACCAGATCAGGTTGCTCAGAGCCTCATCCAACCTGGCCTTGAACGTTTCCAGGGATGGGGCATCCACCACCTCTCTGGGCAACCTGGTCCAGTGTTCCACCACCCTCAGTGTAAAAAATTTTTTCCTAATATCCAATCTAAATCTACCTCCCTCTATTTTAAAACCATTACCCCTCGTCCTATCACAACAGGCCCTACTGAACAGCCTCTCCCCATCTTTCCTGTAGGCCCCCTTGAGGTACTGGAAGACCCCTATCAGGTCTCCCCAGAGCCTCCTCTTCTCCAGGCTGAACAGCCCCAACTCTCTCAGCCTGTCCTCACAGGAGAGGTGCTCCAGCACCTCTAATCATCTTCGTGGCCTTCCTCTGGGCCCTCTCCAACTGGTCCATGTCCTTTTTATGTTGGGGGCTCCAGGACTGGACACAGTACTCCAGGTGGGGTCTCACTAAGGCAGAGTAGAGGGGCAGAATCACCTCCCTCGACCTGCTGGCCATGCTCCTCTTGATGCAGCCCAGGACGCGGTTGGCCTTCTGGGCCACGAGGGCACATTGCCGGCTCATGCTGAACTTCTCGTCCACCAGCACTCCCAAGTCCTTCTCCTCAGGGCTGCTCTTGATGCATTCTCCGCCCAGCCTGTGTTCGTGTCTGGGATTGCCACGACCCAGGTGCAGGACCTTGCACTTGGCCTGGTTGAACTTCATGAGGTTGGCACGGGCCCACCTCTCCAGCCTGTCCAGGTCCCTCTGAATGGCATCCCTCCCTTCCAGCGCGTCAACGGCACCACACAGCTTGGTGTCATCGGCGAACTTGCTGAGGGTGCACTCTATCCCACTGTCCATGTTGCCGACAAAGATGTTGAACAGGGGCGGGCCCAACATGGACCCCTGAGGGACACCACTTGTGACCGGTCTCCACTTGGACATCAAGCCATTGACATCACTCTCTCAGTGCGGCCATCCAGCCAACTCCTTACCCATCGAGTGGTCCGTCCATCAAAGCCATGTCTCTCTAATTTAGAGAGAAGGATGTCGTGCGGGACAGTGTCAAAAGCTTTGCACAAGTCCAGACTCTGATGTCTGTATTGTCTGAAGGTGCTGCTCTGAATAGGATCTGTCAGGACTGACGGTATGGGCCATTTCTCACTGCTGGGTAGGGTGAGATGCTGTGCAGGAGATCCTTAGAGCAAAATTTCTGTGGCTGACTGCTCTTTGCCGAAGAGGCAGGGACACTCTCCTACCAAACATAAAGGGATGGGGCAGTAAGGTCAGGACGTTATCTTTTTCTTTTCAGTAGTTACTTGATAGCAAAATTTCCGAGATCAAGAACACTTAGAAATTTGTTCATAAATATTTCTGTTTTGCCTTGTTTAGTGGATATGTTTCTTCAGTTTCTTCTTGCTCTTTGTAGTCCTGAAGTCTTGTAGAGCCCAATTAAGGAGGAATAAGACAGATTTGTGGGTGCTGGGACTTTTTCATATCATGGTGGTGTACTTGTGGAGCAATAACTTTGAACAGAGTGGATGTTACCCTTTGGCCTTGACAATTATGTGCCTGTGTATGAAAAAAAAAAAAACAGCATTCTCAGGGAAAGAGGACCAAGAGAATCCAGAGTTGTTAAGAAGAACCCCAAAGCCAGCAACCAGCAGATGAGATCATTAAGTCTGAGGGTAATGTGGTTCCTGGGAAAGGTTTAGCAACTAATTAAATTTCTTTTTCTGTTATGCAGACACTCTTTTGGGTACTGCCAATGGGTGATTAAAGCACATCCATTGCTTCATGAAGTGGAAGCTTACCAAATCCCTGAGTATGACTCAGTTGATCTGACATGTGTGGGGGTATGTGGAGCTTGGCACGCGTGTATTCTACTGAGCAAGGGACCCTGCGCTTTGTGCTTTCAGGCTCCCTTACCTCCTCAAAGGCTCTTTTTCATTATTTGCTCTTTTATTTAAAAGTAGGCAGGAGGCAGCTGTGAGAGAGCAGTGACTGAATTACTTGATGCCTCTGAAGTGTTTGTGGGTAGAGGGAAGGATGGAAAAGCAGAGGAGATAATGACTGTGCTGTCTTTCCAAGAACAGGGAATGCACAAGGATTCAAAGAAAGACTGACTTGGCTTTAAAATACATTAATATACTACATGTCAATCTATAAAAAATTTGAGCTTCAATCACAAAGGAAAAACGGCCACACATGGCATACTTTCATTTCATTGTGTCCCTTAAAATGTATTACGCCAAAAAAGGCTGTGCCTCTACATCTGCCTATGTATAGGCATCTAGTCACACATAGCAGATATCGAAGAGCAAAGGCAATAAATACCTCCAGGCCTCTGTGTGTGGTTTTGTGTGTATTAGTAAATACTCTGCTGTTGTCTTGCAGAAAATTAATGAAATCCGAGCAGTGAGAAATCAGTGTTATGTTTTGGCTGGAAAGCAGCAGTGTGCTGATTTTCCTCTCCTCCCCCTACCCTGTGCAAATTATGAGGTGTGTGGATTAGTGACATAAGAATGAGTAAGGTTTTTCTGCATTCACCTACATAAAATCCAGTCCAAGTACATTTACTGAGGGGATACAGTTTTTCCTAGCATTAAATCACAGCTCGTTACAGCAGCGATTCTCAAGCCTTTCCAGTAGGCAAAGCTCCCTTTCCCACCTAACCATGAAGAAGTGTGGTCTCAGCCCCATCTGCCCCCAGCCCTGGGGAGAAGAAAGTATTTATTTTATGTATGATCAGTAAATTCCATGGAGGTGCAGTCCTAATATTGCTTCAGGCAGCTGTTATGAAAGTGCTGCTGCAAATAAATACAGATATTTATTTTTTTCTTTTAATGGAAAAGCTATTAATTTGTGAGGTGTGAACAGGGCCTATCACCACCACTAAGCGAGAAAAGGACACAGCTCTACTCCCTTGACTCTGTTAGTTAACTAGCTGCAACTCAAGATGCTCTAAAATAGTTTAAGACTTTTTGACTTCCTTAGGAAAGACCTAGTGAACCTGACTGGGTTAATCCTAGATGCCATCTGCATAAAGGATCCTCATGTATTTCATCCCACTGAAGCTGCCAACCAGGTCTCCAAGCCATCCAAGACTTCCTCTGGGGTGAGGCACATCTGAAAAACCTAAAATTAAGGTTTTCCTCTGACACAGAGGAAAGCTATTGCTTATGATCGTCTAAATGAATAGGAAATACCTAAGGAGACAGACTGGATTTTAAGATTAAACATAACAGCACCCTAGAGGAACACAAACTGCTGGAGACAGGGGGCTGTAGTGGTAGCTTGGCCATGTGGTATATGTCCTGTGACACAGAAAAATGTACTGCTGTTCCTGGATCCATGCGTGAAACATTAAAAGATGATGTGACGTGCAGCGAACAGCGTGGCACTGCCCCACGTCCCCCAGCAGAGCCTGTGCTCTCACAGGGCACCAGGAGAAAATAACAGGAGGGCTCAGAGTGCTGCTTCCATCCCCCAGCAAGGGAGATGATAAAAGGGGTGCAATGCTGACCACCAAATGGGAAAAGACAGAAATATATTAATTAACCCAGGAGCTGATTAAAACAAAGCCCTCTTGCTCGTTCTGGCCTCGAGCACAGCACGCTGCGGCGAAGCAGCCGCCTGCAGCCACCGTTCTCCTGGGGTTAGGAGAGAGAGGGAAGGATAAAAGTTGTGGTACTGCATGGGGGAAACATAGGTAAGAGCAAGAGCTTGAGACTAACTGAGCCTGCCACGGGATGTCACACCGATACGCATGGACGCATCCGAGGGAACATTTCTCTGGCAGCTCCGGATTCAACTTGTGCGGGCGTCTCTGAATGCAAAGTTCAGGTAGCTCAGCGCACGGCGTTGCCCGCTGCTCTTGGAGAGGAGATGAAGCGTGTGCGTGTTTGTGTCCCTGGCTCTCTGGCATTGTCTGCCTGTTTACAAACGGAGTGCGCTGCGATTCTGTATATATTAATACTTGGCAGCTTACATAAATAGGCTTGCTGCTGATGCACAAGCAGCAGTGGGCTCCAGCTTTCCTAGCTGTGACTGCTCTGCTAGCAGAAATAGAAAACAGTTTTTAAGTCCTTCCGACTTTGAACACTGCACTCTGAGCCAATCTTTTATATTAAAAATAGCATTTCCTTACAGAGCCTTTTTTTCAGTGGCTCTGTATCTCCGCTTTCCCTTCCTCTTCTGTGCTTAAATAAAGACTGATTAATTAATCAGGCTTTTCTCTGCATAAATGATGAGGATTTCTGGCAAGCAATCTGATATTGCTATCTTTGTGCTGTCCATTGAAATTTAGGGAAAGCAAACTACTTGCAAATGACTAAGAGTGATGCAAGACAGTGCTGCAGGTTTTGAGCAGGGGAAATGATGTGTAAAATAGGTGCTTTATATGGACTAATGTGTTGGATTTTTTTTAATACTGAATAATTATGTGATTGCTTGATCTGAAACGAATTGATCAGATTTTCTTCCTTTATCCACCTTCGCTGGTAAGGTCAGCACACGGTGTTATACCTGACCATAGCAATATGAAAAGTTTCAACTATGAAGGTGGATTTTTACTTTTATTTGTTTATTAGTTTTCCACACTGTGAGAGCATGCAGGGCCCTGGCATGGGGGAAGATGGGGTGCTGTAGCTGACTAGCCCAATGGCAAGGTTTTTGTGCCCAAAGGGTAGAACATCATGCAGGCAAACCCACAGAGGAGCCACTAATTGCTGGGGGAGCTGAACATGGGGATGTGTGACCCCACAGCTGGGCAGGGCAAAGGCTGTGATCAGAGCTATTGTCCACTCTGACTTTTAGTTAACCTCTGGGTGGAAATTGGAGCTACGGTTGCCCTAAGTTGCCAACAGGCTGGAACTGGCAACCTCCTCCTCTTGGAAGAACATATAGTGAGGCACAGACACGATTTGTTCAGCAAAAAGGGACATAGTGGTATGCAATGGAAGGTGTCATCAGGTCAGGGAGCCCACCCCCAGGAGGAAAAAAGAGCCAGAAGATATCCAAATTATAGCTCATGTGAACCTTTGCCCAGTTAAAGGTAAGGCTCATGTGTGAAACTTCACTGAGGACCTGAGCCTGTTTTTGAATCGTGCAGAGGTCACATGAGGTTGTTACAGGGACTTTGCACCATTTCATTTTTCTTTATACCTTTCAGGGGTGTCTTTCCTTGGTTGGGGTTTTTTTCACCTCCGTATCGATTGGAATTTGCATCTGAAGCTTTTGGAGCTCATTCCTTCTGAAAGCTCTGCCTGGGAAGATAAAGAGGAAGGATTGTTTTGGTGTCTCAGTAATAAACTCTATTAGTGTGACTTATTAGCATAGACCCCAGGTTGGTGTTGGGAACCGTGTGCTATATTCTCATCTCTGTACTGATGTATTAGGCAGCCTTGCTAACTGTTTCGTCTCCTCCCACCTCTTCTTTCTCGCTTGTAAATTGAGGCTGATGATGCTTGCCTCCCTTTGTAACACACTTTAAAACCTACAGAAGAAGATTGCTGTGGATGATCAAAGGAGAGTCTGATCGCACTGTTCAATAGATCAAAAATGTGGTTTATTACATGAGTTCTACTACTGGAAAGCTTGAATTTACGTTTACAGTGGTATGATCTGAAAGTTCACCGACATCAATGCAAGGCTTTACATTGATTTCAAAGGACATTAAATGAAGCTTTATATAAATATGCAAGCTTCAATTTTTTTTTTCTGACTACTGTATTTGCCATTTGCCCAAAATGACACTTAATTCACTCAAACTATCAGAGGATATACAGTGGATATAAAAAATGGCAGTGGCTGTTCTGGTTTTGCAGCAAGAACGGGGAGAGGACTCCAGGAAAACTTGAAGAGTTCTGCTCATGGTCATCTTTTGTAATATTGGATCTCAAAGTCTATTAGAAAATAATATAGCACTTCCTCATCTCTGAAACACAGCAGAAGCCCCACAATAAAATGGAGACTGGAATCCCGAGCTTTTGCAAGTTTCTCCATCTTCAGACTACAGAAATGTCTGCTGGATCTTGCACGGCAAATCACTCCTTGTGATTGAGTGGCAGGCATTCAACATGCTAAGAAGAAACAGCGTACTTGGACATATAAAATACACAGGTATCTGCACTTTTTTAAAGAAAAAAAAAACCCAACATGATGGGTAATCTTGAATTAATAGGGCAAGAAGAGATCAGTGGTCACTTACACACTCTGTCCCTTCCCATTTCCTTACGCTATCCAAGAAGTCTCTTATGCAGTAGGCTAGGTGTGAACATGAAACCTCTGCCCTTGATGTGCAGACTGCACGTACATGATCTAGAGTAGCAGTGTGTCATATTCATCTCTGTGAACCCACCCCTCTTGAAAAGGCTGCTTTAATGACACTGTTATTGCTTCAACACATGGAAATAAAGCAATTAGAGTCTTGTTTTCTAGATTATTTTTCTGACAGCCAAGCCTTGATTTTTTTAAGATCTCCAATTATCCCTTTAGAGCAAGTAATAATCTTGACTTTGGTTTTGGGGTTTTTTTTTGGTTTTTTTTTTTTTACTGATTACAATTATATGATAGCTTTAGTCTCATTTTCTGCAGCAACTCAAAGACAAAAGCTCAGCTGAGTTATTTCAGCAGAGAATCAGACACAAAGAGGTGCAAACTGTGGCTGGGACATGAGGCTGCCATGAATAAAGAGGAGAAACCCCGTGATCTGTAACAGTGGAAATGCAGTGTTGTCTTGGCCGTGCCCTTGTGGCACTTTTGGAGGATAGATGCTCACCTACTCATTTTCTTTATGTGTGCTTCCTCGCTCTTGACTCTAACCTGAATCTAGGCATTGCCTAGCTGGAACTGCTAAGTGTATTCTCATGTCAGTGTACCCTTCGCAGAGATGGTCCACCTGCAATGGACGGGTGATGAGCCCTTTTCCTCCTGCAAAGTAGTTTATTCACCCATTCCTTAGAATAACCACAGTTATGGACAGTAGCAATTATGGATAAGGTTTAATAAGCATCTACAGCATCTTCTCAAGCTCCAAAATCAAATAGCTCTTTTCATCATAACGCTGAAGAATATGATAGATTAGAGACTATAATAAAGACATTTGCCATCCTAAGTCCCTTCAGAAGCCAAACTGTAGTCTTATGGACTGTCCCAGAGCTTTATTCTTTATCCCATGCTTGTCCATCAGGAAATGGCATGATCTTTCTTTCTGTGTCTCTGTCAGACTTCTTACCTCTGGTTTTTTGGTAGTTTGATATTTAAATAGGACAACCCTTTCTATGAAAATCTATCTTCCTGTGGTCTTTGTCATGTTCTTCTTTGCTGTTGAAGTTTTAAAGAGACTGATGCTTCTGGGATATTTCTGTTTCAGTATTTGATGCTTAACTTTGAATGACTTATTAACTGTACAGTTATAGATGCAGTAAGTGATAAAAGACTTTTTGCAGTAACTTCTCTGTGAGTGTCCTTGTGTTGTATATAGCATTGTGTGAATGTTTAGGGGCAAACTAGGGGTGTTTTGTACTCAGATAACCCATGCATCAGATAGCCTTAGGCATTTTGGTACATGCTTTTCATTATGCCGCACAGCTCCTTCTAGTTGTGTTTCAGAGATGACCAAAGCAAGACAGAAAGTGTTAATGGCTTATTTGGGGAAATGCTGGGAGTGAGTGATAAAGCTGGCAGGAGGCTTCTGGAGTTCCCCTCCATCTCTATTATCCCAGCTTGAGTTTAGGGTGTCCTAATTCCTCTGCTGTTCACCTCAGGGGAAAAAATTAACATTGTGCAACAGGATGAGTTCAACTGGCTGCAGAGCCAAGTGTCCAGCTCATCAGAGCTGAGGAGGTGGCAGAGCATCAGTCTCAGCAACCCTGGCCTTGTTTTTAGATCTCAGAAGTGCCCCAAGTTCATTTTAGGTGTTGAGTGAGCTTTAGGGGTCTCCTTCAGGTACCCAAGAAAAGAAAGTATCGGATCTTAGAGATTTATTGAGGGAACAGAACCTGAGTTTGGCAGACTGGTCCAATAAAGCCAGTTTGGTGTTTGGCACACTGGATTGCCTCTGTAGGGAGGCCATAGCCACTAGAGAACAGAAAGAAGGAGGTTTTATTGCCAGCATTTTCCTGATGTTACCACTTCTGCTGGATTCTAAGTGCTACCAGGCTACAAGAGACAGGTTAATATATAGCCTGGCTTTCAGGTGCATAGCTTATTGTTCCTGTGGTCCCCAGTCACCAAAAGATCTTTGTCCTTTAAAATCACTTTCCTGGGAAAATGCACAATCAAAGTGGGATGTCTCCTCCTTTATGCTTCATCCATCAACGCAGAGCAGAGTGTGAAGGTTTCGGAGCTCAAAATGGGTCGACCAGCTTAGGTGCTCTGTTACACCCTTACAGGGAGCAAGGGACATGTGGGCAGTGGCCATTCTGGCAGTTAAAACCTGTGAGAGCGGAGAGAATGACTAGCAATGTTGCCACAAGCACACAGCTTCACAACACGGTGATTTGGGGAAGCAGGACGGGAAAACTCAGAGGGTGATGGGACTAACTCTGCTGAAGTTCATGGCACAGTCCAACTGCTGGCTGTGGACCAAAGTCTCACTCATGAGAAGCATTGGACACATAGCTACCTCTTGCCTTCAGAGGGAGCAGCCCATCGTGCTTTCAAAAATCTGCCCTGCTTGCTCTCAAAATACATAGAAGACTGGTAGAAAGGCCATGTTATGATGTGTGTCAGTTCACCTTTTTCTTTTGCCCTGGCCTTTTCAGATATTGTTGCTGAGGTGGAGTTGAGCCAAGTATTGAATTCTAATCCTGATATCTGGTGCTTGCAAGAAACTACTCTTTCAATAATCAGCATAACAGATGTGCAAATATATATCCATATGAAGCTACTGTGAGGTCATGGGATAGTGTCAAAACGGATTAAAAGTATGTATTTTGGGAAATTATATTGATTTCCATTTTTAAATTTCAGAGTTACAAGCAGACTTATTTGGAGAACATGCAGGGATGTAAGTGATTAGCTGTTGTGTTGCAAAGGTCATAACAATTCCCCAGAATTAACTATACCAGCAAGTCCACTTTAGAGTTGATCTGGATCTGCAGTTGTTATTGTTGTTGGTTTTTTTTTCTTGATTTACGATTCCCAGTGAGGGAAGATCTGTCATAAGGTATGGGATAAGTAATCCAAATGATTAGTTACTCTACTCTTGCTTTGTGTTTTATTTCTAAGATTAATTTGCCTAGCTTCATCTTCCGTCAGTTGATTTCTGCTATATTTTTGGTTGCTGAATGTAAGAGCCATTAGTTATGGCAATTATGGAATCTGGTGATTGAACTGTGACAAAAACATTTGTAATGTTCTTTTCCATAAATTAAATAGGCTGAATTGTGTACATCCCTCACTTTAACTGTTTTCATTGTTCACTGATCCCTTTACAGTTTTTCAGCTACTTTCTAGGCATGTGGGTACCAGAATGGAGCACAGCAGTAGTTGCAACAGAGCCAAATGAGAGGTTGTTTGGCTTCTTGATATTCCCCTGTTTGCAGGCTTTAAATATGCTGATCACACTAAGTCACGGTGCATGGATAATTGCAGTAAACATAAGCCTTTTTTAAAAGTTGCTGGTTCCCCAGTGAGCGTAGCCTGGGGTCCTCCCTCAGGGGTACAGAGCCACTCTCCTGGAGTGAGAGCTGTTTTCTTGTCCTAGGCTCACCAGCAATTCAGACCACCAAGCATTGGTCCCTGTCCTCCTTTCTTAGCAGTCTTTAGATCCCTCTGTCATTTGTAACCCTGGATCAAGAGTGATTTTGTTTGTGGTGCAAGGTCACTGACAAAAAATAGTAAATAACATGAGGTGAGCACTGCTTCCTACAGAAGCCCACAAAACCCCACCTGTGTTTGGAAATGATCCCTTATTTACTGCTGCAGCTTAAGATCTGACCGCTGCCCAGGTTGAGAGCTGCTTGGGACGTGCCACGCAGATTTATATTGTTGTCATTCTTTGGTCCAGAAAGCAAGCTATTGCAGAAGGGTGAAAACTCTGTTAACTCTGTTATGAAGTGCCACACCAGCCATCCTCTTGTCTTGGCCAACATTGAGCCTTTCTGATACAATATACGTGTTCTTCTACTCTCCTGAAGCTTCCCCAGCATTCATAGGTTTAAAGATTCAGCTTCAGTGATCTAAATAACGCTTTGTATGACTCTTTTTAAAACCTGAGTCTGCATTAGCTTTCATTAAACCTCCTCCTGTTATTTTTATAACGCCGGGTATTTCATCATCATATGATACGAGCCGATGCTCTTTTACTGATTTCTGTAGCACAGAAATATCTCTCAACTACTACTGTATTTTTTGTTACTGCTGATAACTCCACTGCTTCTGTATCATTTACTTTTCCTAGCATCCTCAGAAAACCCCATTCCTCTTTGTTTAGTGCTAAATTCAGTTTCTTTTTTCAATTGTCTGATATTTTCTATTTAAACTAGTATTATCAGTTAGCATCTTCCACACCTTTCTGCACTTGGCTATGTGTTATAGCTTGGGTTTTTTATGTTTTTTCAAATGTACAATTGCTCACCTCTTCTCCTTAAGCCAAGGGCTTTTAAAATTACTGAATGCTTTTTGTTTGTTTGTTTTGAATGTGGAATCTTCATTTCTAAGTTATTTAGTAAAATGTTCTTAAATAATGATAACTTATGTTTTCATGTGTCTTTTTTTTCTATTTCAGTGTCAAATATTGTTAGCTGCGTGAAATGGCAGGAAGTCTTGGGCTGTGCATTTGTAATGTTCAAAATTAATAGCTAAAGCACTTTCATGTAGCAAAGTGTAACCACTTGGTTTCTGTTTTGGTTTCGTGTTTCCTTGTTATCTGCCAGATCAAGTCAAGACGCTGCCTTTTTGAGTCAGGAAATGGTTGAAATTGTTGTTGATAATTTAAAAAGTATGGGCATATTTTAGTTCTGGCAGTTTGACACCTCCAAACAAGATCCTCATACTGAAATCCTGGTCGTAGTGCTGAATGAGAAGGCTATATTAGAGAGGGATGCTTCAGGAGCTTGTTGCCTTGTTCACTTGTATGATTTGAAGGTCTGTAGGAGATAATGACTCATTAATCTGTCCTGTATTTTTTCAGAGCATTGAGTCATATATTTGTATTTGTTGCTGGGATGTCGATGACAACACAGCCCTGTATTTGACAGGAAAAGCTACTTCTTCCAATTAAAACCTCTCTGTATATCCAGTTGTAGCCAAGAGCAGATTTTACTGGTTTCCCCAGGCTGTCTCAGATTTTTTTTCCACCTTTATTCCTTACTTCCTCTCTAATAACCTGTTTCTGTCTTGTGATATTTACATGCTGTTCCCAATAACATCTATAATTTATAACCCTTACTTCCAGTACACTGAAAGATCAAAATAATGTCCAAAGAGCATGACGCAGTCATCTCAGCTTTGATATTACTTTATTTTTAGTTGTCCTCCCTACATAGAGCAGCATGACATTTTCTGTCAGCTCTTGCTACTGAATTTCTAGCCTGCATTGCCTGAGGCCCAAATGATTATAAATTTGTGTTTTTGAGGTGGACTATTCACTGGGGCCTATCTGCTTAAGATTTCACTGAGATGTTAGCAGCAATTGCTCCTGAATGAGCTATTTTTTTCTCACTAAATATTTTAGCTGCAGATTAAGAGAAGAATTTCACTTCAGCCTTTTTACATCTTTTTCAAGAGGTGTGAGATGAGGTTGCTTTAAAAGCAACAGGGCAAATAGTAAAGAAATAAGTATTTCCTTCTTTCTTTCTTTCTTTTTGTTATTAGTTCCAGTTAGTAGCTCACTGGTTCTCATGGCATACTTTTCTCAGCACTTCAGGGCTGTTAAGAGAGAAAAGAAATGGGAAGCCGAGTCACCAACTTTAGAGAGCAGATGAGTGGCAGAACTGGAAATAGGGCCAGGTTTTCTAATACCAGGGACTAAAACACTGCTTGATGCCTTACATTGATTGAGCAGGCTGAAAGCTATCTTGCTAACCTAATGTACGCCCAACAGTTTCAGTATCTTCAGCTCCTCCTTGCACTACCAAGAGCTGCTCTCCCCCAAGATACAGAGAGGGAAAGCACCAGCCATTTCCGGATGTCTTGGCTGCTGCCAGGTGATGCTGCTCACTGCAGGGAAAGTTGGGATGCAAAACTCTACCTGCTCCATCCTAACCGTTCCAAAAATGGCTTGGTGTGATATTTCCACAACTCTCAGCTCTCAGTCACAAGCAGCTTTGTTGTATGCACAGGAATTGAACGAGGAGCTGAGGCTGCTGAAGGACAACATTTATCACGGGACACTGCAGGTGTTATTTCCGTGGAAAAGGTTGGGGGTTTGTGTATTTCTATTCTTACCTTCTGGATGAAACCTAATCTAAAGCACTTCAGTAACAGCTGGAACTGCCGGAAGATTTCTTTGAAAACTTTCATGAGATCAGGTGTTTTTTATAGATAAAACACCTTCCGACTTTATTGGAAATGAGAAGTCCTAATGATTATGCCAATGCACTCTGAATTCCCAGGGGAGTATTTTTAGGTCTGGCATTAAGACTGCAAGCTTTAGCCTGTCAGCTTTCCAGCGGGCATTAAGCTGAAAACTGGTTGTGTGTGGGCTTCACGAGCCCGGTGATATACTTGGCTTGGTGTGCCCAGCTCTTGGGACGGCTGGCCAAGCATGCCAACAGCACAGCACCTCCAGACACCCTTGCCACATGCAATGCCAAGCTCTGCTCCATCTCCTCTAGCTTTAACCTGCTGGACAGAGCCAAAGTTGGTAGGCGACTCAAAATACTCAATAAAAATGTCCTGGCCTTTGCCAGGCATCTTGCACCCAGACAAGGGCAGGCAAGTTGGAGAGGAGAGGAGATGTGTGGTGGGGGCTTTGGAAGGCAATTAGGAAGCTGAAAGCACTGGTTTTGTCAAAAACATTTCTGGAGGAGCCAGGAGGAAAACAGAAAGGAGAGAGCGAGGATCAGATATTTTAGCCTCAATTTGAAGTAGAATCACAGAATCACAGAATGGTTAGAGGTGGAAGGGACCTTCAAAGGTCATCTAGTCCAACCCCCCTGCAAGGAGCAGGGACATCTCCAACCAGATCAGGTTGCTCAGAGCCTCATCCAACCTGGCCTTGAATGTTTCCAGGGATGGGGCATCCACCACCTCTCTGGGCAACCTGTTCCAGTGTTCTACAACTCGCATTGTAAAAAAATTTTTCCTAATGTCCAATCTAAATCTACCTCCCTCTAATTTAAACCCATTACCCCTTGTCCCGTCGCAAAAGGACGTACTGAACAGCCTCTCCCCATCTTTCCTGTAGGCCCCCTTGAGGTACTGGAAGGCCGCTATCAGGTCTCCCCGGAGCCTCCTCTTCTCCAGGCTGAACAGCCCCAACTCTCTCAGCCTGTCCTCGTAGGACAGCTGCTCCAGCCCTCTGATCATTTTTGTGGCCCTCCTCTGGACCCTCTCCAACTGGTCCATGTCCTTCTTATGTTGGGGGCTCCAGGACTGGACACAGTACTCCAGGTGGGGTCTCACCAGGGCAGGGTAGAGGGGGAGAAAAAGAAAAGGGATGGGGTGGTGCTGAGAGGATTCAGAGAATGGTAAAAGGATTAACTGTGGGCAAGGAGGGTATAGAGAGGAAGAGATTTTACATTAAAAAAGGAAAAGAAGCACAATTTCTCTGCTAGACCAGAGATATGAGACTGAGTTGGTTTGTAGCCTCTCTAATATTTGACTACTTGGGAAACCAAGAATATGTTATATTTGTTTTTAAGCTTGTGTCCCTTGCAGGGCACTTCCTGCTAAAGGAGGAACTCACAGCCAGGAATTTGGGGTAATCTGAAAAAAGGATCAGGCTGTATGCCTATGATGTGATATCCATGATTGCATAAAATACGATACAAAAACATAGGGGATGTAAAGGTTCCTGCAACAGATCATTGCCAGGTCAGTAAGGCCCACAAACTTAAAGAGACTTAAGCACCCTTACCTGCCTTTTGCAGCGCCTGTATCCTGGTATATGGGAAATCTCTGTGCATGACTCAGCTATCTATAGTCCCTTCGGAACATGTGTGAAAATTAAATGCCTAAGAAAGACATTCTTAGAAAACAGAGTATATTTGGCATGCTATTTAGACAATCAACATTTCAGGACAAGAATATGAAGATAGGGACTATGGCCAGGAAGATAAAGATGTATGGACACAGCATGGTGTGACCAAATCCCATTTGATGCTTTCCAGTACTGTGTCGGTATAAACATCTAATTCCCCAAGGCACAGAATTGTCTTCGAGAAATGCGTCCTGTGAAGGGAAAATGCTATTGCAAACTCTGAGTTAAGAAGGTGTTAAAACCTCAGCCAAAATATGAAGTTGTATTACATAAGGTTTGGAAAAGTGCAGATTGCCTCTCCTCAGCTAATCTGTCATAGCCATCTGCTGGCTTGCCGTTGTTTCACAGCAAATACAAGCTGGTTTAAGTTAGTTTAGTGGGGTTTGGGGGGAGTTGTTTTGTTTTATTTTTTTAAGGGAGAGTTAAACTAGTGCAGTCACTGTGGCTGTTTGAGGTGAGAGTGTGCCCAAGGAAAGTTACTTCCAGTCAGCTAGCAGGCTGTACTCTGTGTGTCGGAGCCCACAGGCTGCTGGGAGTGGCTCATCGAGCACTGTGTTAGTAGATTGTAAACTCTGAAATGTGACAATACTGATATTTAAAGCAACATTCTGTTTTTGTTATTCTGAAAAAAAAAAAATTAAAAATCCAGTGGACGTAATTGTTGCCCGGTCTCTAATGACGTGAAAATAAACCAGTCGGTTAGAGTAGGTGGCTTCCCAGCCAACGTGCCCAGCCAGGTGCAGGGGACGGGTTTGTTCTCCCAGCCTGGCTGCCATGCAGGGGGTGACAAATGCACTTCTCCTGGGAGTGCCTGATGGGGATACCGAGCCGTGGCTCAGAGCAGCCATTCAAGGAATGCGTGCCCTGAGCATAGGTTGTAGGTATTTCGCTGTAAACAATAGTTAAATATAGTTAAATCTCCATGGAGAAATTTTTTTTTTCTTTTTAAGTTAAATCACTTATGAGGAGGAGTCAGAGCCATGTGAGCAGGCAGATAAGATGATAATTGGATTGAGTAAATAGCTCAAACTCCTTCATTTTCTGTTCATGTTGCTCTTAGGACTATCTCACTGCGTGGCTTTACGTGGATTAATAATGCAAGCTTTGGCATTGCATACAGGCTGTGCTGTGAACGTAACACTCCCTGGAAGTGGAGTAAAAAAATTTATTTTAATTTCCCCCACTTGTATGCCTTCAATTCTGTTTGCACACGTTCCACCAAGTTTCCTTGACTGGATGTGCCTGTTACCGGCTCGCTTTCTCTGCTGGCACTTGGAGGGAAGCTGGTGCTGCCCAGTTTGCAGAGCCAGTTATTCAGCAGCCAGCAAGCCAGCTGCAACAAGAAACTTCATAAATGTCATTAATTTGGAGGCCTGCTCTGCAGCTACAAGTCGCTCCAGTTATGTAGGTCCTGCACCTATTTATAACTTAGCAATCTGTTGCTGGAGGCTTTGTGCAATTCTTTGCTGCATGCCACATGGGTTGTAATGTAATAGCTGGATATATTATAAGATTTCCTCTACCACTTTTTAGAAGCAGCAGGTGCAGTGTCAGCAGACAGCTCTGGAAACAAAGCGCAGGTAAAGTGGGAGCTGCTTCACGTAACGCTCCCTCCTGGGAGCCAGCTGGCTCTGCTGCATCAGCTGATGTTAAGAGGACAGTGGTTTGTTACCTGCTCTTCAGTGTTGATTAGCTCTCGGATGGAATGGAATATGAAATACAAAATATATTGATGGAGAGGTGTCACTTTTGCAGTAATGAACAGTTGCAATGTTCTCTTATAGTTTTTCCATGAAAACCTGGGGAGGAGATGTAACATCACTGCCCACTTCCTACCCAGAATGTGTCAGTGCTGGGTGCTGTGTGGATGAACCCCTTCCTCCCAAGAAACTCCACAGCCTGAGATGAAATGGTCCAAGACATGCAGGACATGACAAGGAAATAACAAAATGGTGCTAGTTAGCATCACAAACAGAGGACCTGGGGCAATCAGCAACTTATGAGCTCTCAGGGTGTCTGCCGGTAACTTGACAAAAGAACACTGCAACAGAGACACTTTAGAGTTTCTCAAAAAAAAAATAAAAATTCCCAAGATACTGTAGCCTTCGGTAAGTACACTAAAGGCTCTGGAAGTCAAACCTCCAAATAAAATCAGTCTTGGGAAAAAGTATGGACTGTTTGCTTATGGAGTCTCTTGCTTTTGTGTTCTGCCAAATCCAGAAGCAGGTGAGACTTGTGCTTGGAGAAATTAGGTCTTTTGTTTCTGCCTGCATGAGGAAACAGAGTAGAGGGAGAAAGAAGAGGATGTGATCTGGCCACTTAAGGGAAATTCTCTGTTGTCTGCAGTGATATGCTCCTTTTAATCCTCAACTGCTTCTTTTATATTGTATCTGTGGATATGAAGATGAACAAACACCTGATGCGTGGGCTTGCACAGTCCATCCAGATGCCTTCACAGCTGCTTCATAGCAACAGAGATGGTTAAAAGTGATGAGTTGGAAAGCCAATATTTCATATGTTTCTTGGGTGAAATGTGCCATATAAACAGATTGGAAAACTCTCAAATTTTGTGTGCGGGTAGATTCCCCAAATGTACCTCGCATTTGCTGGGATGTGCAGTGCGGAGCACTGTGCTCTGAGTGATGCTAATTATGCCCGTTGGAGCTCTGCGCAGCTCCTGCGGGCTCGTTCTGCAGCTGTTGCAGTCGGTGGGAGCGCTGGCTGGTGCTGCTAAAATGAGAACCGCTCTGGTCTGGGGAACGGCTGAACTTGGATCCACCTCTCATCTTGAAGGTAGACCCCAGCATGCCTGGCCATGTGCAGCACCCTGGGAAGGGGCATACATTGCACCTATTATTGGTAGTGACTTGAAGAGATGCCAGCTTACAGGATATCCCCCATGTGAACCTCTGAGGATAAAGGCTATTTTATGCAGTGCTGACTGAGGGACAGCTGCAGCTGCTCGTGCCTGCCATATTAGCTAAGTAAAGGTTCTCAAAAAAAGCACCCCAAAACAATACTTTTTGATTTCTCTTTTTATAAGCCATAGCTATAGGCTAAGTGTAAATTCAAGGGAGGGTGAAGATTTCCTCTACGAAGACTGGTGGAGGCAGTCTGGGGAAAGAACCTGGTGGGGAAGGCACTGAGGCTGGGATGCAGTGGGGGATGGAGGACAATGGCACAGGAATGATGAACTTGGTGGACTCGGAGGGGCTTGGGTGGGACCCAAGTGCATTGGGGCAAAACTGAGACTGGAAAAGTGTTGAGATAAGCAAGGAGTCAGCAAGTGAGAAGCAGAGCATAAAGAGACCTGCTCTAGAAAGAGGCCAGGAAAGAACAAGGCAGAGAGACCCAAGGATGGAAGCATGTCCTCCATAGGGTCTGAAATGGGGCTGAGCCTTTGTCCTCCACTGACAGAAAGCAGCTGCGGAGTCCAGTGTGAAGACCTGGGCCTCGGCATCCTCTGACAGCTGAATCTCATGGGGTGACACACTGGTGCCCTTCTGCAGCTGAAGGACAGAGATCTCCTCAGGTACTTGCATCCTCCTGAATCTCACTGAAGAGTCCTGGTGCAGGGCACCACAGGCCAACAGTCACAGCATTAGCTGAGATATGGGGCATGCGGTGTGTGGGAGAAGAAAGTTTGCCTCAGTAGTTCCTTATTGAGCAAAACAGAGAGTAGGAAAAAAATAGCATGGCACCATGTAATTAAAGACTCTGTAACAGCAGACAAGATTACCTTAATTTCTCCCTCCAAACAAGTTTCTGAGTGCTTGACTTTTTAGCTGCAGTGCCTTTTGTTAGATATTTGGAGATGTAATGTAGCTGTGAAATGCCATACAGCAGAAGAGGACAATAAGTTTTGCCCACTTTGTAGGGTGTTTATGGGATTCACAAAAGGATCTCCAGTTGGTAATCCTATGTCTTGGCCTTTGAATCCCCTGGTGTTTATTTTCTGGCATGATGCAATTCCATTTCAAAAAGGATTTTCAGCTCCAGGGAAACCCAGGCAGACAGATTTTTCCCATCTCTCTCATGACATCTCTTCCAAGTGAATATTTTTATAGTTTGGCCTTTCAAAACAGACAAAGGAGTTGGTGAAAATGTAATGCTTCTAAGGGGTGTGATGTCATTCACATTCTGTCATAAGATGTCATAAAAGGGCAATAATTCACAGGATCCTGCCTGGTGCTACAATGACATGAATTCCTTTCCTTCCACTGCCTGCAAAACGTGTCTGGGGATGATGCAGCTGTTGCAGTGCTGGATGCTGTGGAAACTGGGCAGGGGCAAAAGTTTTAACAAGCTTTAACACAGTTTTTATGCTCTGCTTTGGCATTCCCTTTTTTTTTTTTTTCCCTGATCTGATGGCACCTGAACACTTTGTCCTTTAGAAAATGGGGAAGAGCTGTCCCTGTGACTGAATGCTGAGATGTGAGTGTGGAGGAGGGACAGGGTTTGCTGTGTGCAGATACTGACTGTGAATTTTTGGGAGGAATGGATTTTAATGAACATTGGCCGCCTGCAGCAAAGGAGAGGTGGTTTGATCCAGCACACGTGCTTGCTGTATTACAGAAAGATTGAACTGAGATCCCTATGGGATGCTGTTCAGCCAAGTGTCCACACACGGGGGGATGTCCACGGTGAGGTTATGCTGCAGGCAAGAACAGTGGAAACAATACCCTGTAATCCCACCTTTGCCCACGCTTCCACCTATGAGCCCAGCATAAGAAACCTTCTAGCCATCCAAACAATCACCATGGCTAAAATGGGTGGCATTGTTTCCAAAAACTGGATGAAAGACCCTTATTTTTACAGGGGATGATTTACACTAAGATCATAACGTAATCCTGCAGCTGTTAAATTCCCTACCAGGAGAGCAGCCACGCACATTATCTTCCAGGCTACAGGGTCCTGTGTGCGATAGTTTCCAGAACCTATCATCTGAGGGGGGCGGGGGGTGGGCAAGGGTTCAACGACGACAACGGGGAAAAGTGGCTAGAGGTAAATCTTGCCACTTTCCTTCAGCCAGATGCATTGATTGCCAGACAGCAGCAGCACCGAGCGCGTGACACAGTGATTTATGCTACAGGTTCAAGTTATGCTGTCTAGTAGTTTCTAATCCAGGATAGAGCAATATTAAAGAACTGCATAGAAATGAGCAGACATTAAGTCTGCCTGTTTTTACAGAACTTATTCTGAAATTCTGGGCAAGTGCAACAAAACTAGTCTTTCATAGGCAGTTCCTGATGTCCTTTCTGTACTCATTTCTAAGCCTTCTACTTGTAATTGGAATTATTGATATGGTTAAAAATACCATGGGTAGGTTTATTGCTGCCCTGTAATTCCAAAATGTAGGGGGTACCAAACAAAACTAGATGGATGCTTGGTCTGATCCAGGATGGCTGCTCTTCTCTGCCTGTTTCCTCCCCTGGAAAATGAGGCTAATGGCTGCACCTGCTCTCCAGCTGAGGACATGGCTCTGGCCAAGCCCTATGTTGCAAGAGGCTCCTGGGACTGGGTAACCCATGCCAGGCTTGTTCCAGGACCTGCTTGTCCTCTGTCCTTTGGTGTGGACGAGGTCAGAGTTCTGTTAGGAAATGCATTGGGGTTCACCAAAGAAGGCCCTAGCAAAGACCTCTAATGGTCTGGGCACACCTGGAGTCCTTCCCTGCCCCTGGAAATATCA